>JAJSEA010000185.1:0-28438 GCA_026724345.1 Candida sp. AC06
ATTTTGTGATTAACCAATGTGTTGAATGTCTTGAGTTTCTCATCCAAGTCTTGAACTGATCCTGCTTCTTCGTCATCATCCTCATCGTCATCATCGTCGCCTTGTGAGATGCTTTTTATCTCATCAACGTACTCTCCCAAAATCCAATACGCATCTCTAAGAATCAACGACGATGAATCCATTATTCTCAGATCTTGGACCAACTCAATCACCACTTTCTTCAACAAGTATGCCCTGATAGATGGCACTTTAGTAGCCAAGTTCTTGAATTCGTTCCCAAGAGCAACGGCGATCTCATTAGCAACAGCAGGTGAAATGGTTCCCGTGCTTCCAGAAGCTGCCACTGGCAACAAGGTCAAGTTCACAATATCGTTCAACACGGCAACATACCACCTGAAATTCGGAATGTTGGCGTAGTTGTCCTGAGATGCAATCTGGAGAATCTTCAACGTCACTTCGACTTTCAATGAATCGTCAATTATTGTATCGCTTGGAACTAATTGGAGCAACATGGTTTTGACAACGTCAGTGATGTTATCTTCATCAACAAGATAGTTCGAAACTTCCAAAGCTTTCCTCTTGATGATCAAATCTTCGTCGTTCAAACAGTCCAACACAACTGCAGACACACCTTCGACGTCACTCATGAAAACAGGAAATATCTTCAAGATGTTGATCAATGCAATCAATCCGACAAATTTCAAGTTGGAGTCTCTTGTCTTGAAAAAATTCATCAATTGGTTCACACAAAGCTTGGCTGTTTCCTGGTCTTTGTACGAGTCATGTGAAAGCATCTGACCATTGACGATACAGTTGATACATTCATAAATCAACGACGATGCTTGTGTCTTGACCATTAAATCGATAATACTGGGGAGAATCTTCTTTTTCATTCTTGGCTCAACCTTGGACAAACTTTGGAACAACTTCAAGATTCTGATAATCAACCAATTGTTCTTTGTATCTTCCAAAATAGTAAAGAACTTGGGCAAGTAGTTGATGAATATATTGGGGTTCTTTTTCGATATCTCGCAGATGACATTCACAGTGGCACTCACCACAGCGACATCAGAATCGTCCAACTTCTCAATGACTCTATTGAAGTTCAATCTCAAGCTCTCCGGGTACTGCAAGAATATCTTATACATTGCCAAGATCGCCTTCTTTCTCACATACGGCTTCGAATGGTTCAACTTCATCAACACATCATCATTGATATCCTTTGCCAAGTTCGGCGTGACAATCGTCGCGATCCCACTCAACGCCAACCCGATATCCACATGGTTATGCGAATTTAGGTCCTTCTTGAACTGATTCGTCGCCAATATAAGCAAGTCCTGCTCGTTTTTAAACGACTGTATCGCAGCCAAATACCCGATACGTTTCTGCTGGAACTTGCTCGAGGACATGACTTCAAGGATCTGGAAGTTGCACCAGGACATATCGAAGCCGTACATTTCCAAGTACGCGAGCTTGAGGATCGCAATTGCCTTTGTTTCCAAGTCCGTCGTGCTCAATTCGTTGCGGCATTCCTGGATAGCCACGTCGAGGAAACTGGCTAGGCTTTCCGGGGACTCTTTCGAGTGTGCCCGGATGCCCTTGATTAAGTCGCTGAGTGATTTCTCAAACAGGATCCCGAACGGCTTTAGACGCGCCAACACTTCTGAGTTCTGTAGTTGGAAAGATGACATGACTAGAGAACTGTCAGGTGTGGTTGTGGTTGTGGTGGGTGTGTGGAGGTCACTCTATTTGTTGTTAAGGTTAACCGGTAAGGTCAGAAAAATAAGACGGTGTTGGTAATTTTCCTGTTCTTTTTTTCTTTGCCCTATGCGTTGGGTGTTAGCTAGCAGTTCTTACATAAAGAAGGGTGCACAAACACACCAACCGTTTACCGTCAGAACACCCCACAGATGCTGGACACCACAGAGGACCTGGCTCATGTTAGCGAAGGAGCAGCCCCAACCGAGCCTGCACCCCTCGATAACCACAACTCACAGACAGATATCAACGAATCGTCATCCAACGAAAACTCACAAGACTTCCCCAACAACAACAACAACACCACCACAGCAACAGACCTGATCCACTCCCCATCCGACGTTGAACCTGACTCAGAAGACGACGACTACCTCCTAAGCGACGACGAGGACCTCAGCCGCATCCTAAGTCACGACCTCGACCACGCCCGCTTGCCAGGCTCGCGCAACATGGCGGAGCACGTCAAGTTCTTCAGCTCCACGCTCACGCAGGCGTTGGACTCCGTGGACATCGACAAGTCGCTAGCGCTCGAGGCGCGGATCAGCGGGAACTTGAACAACGAGAACCAGAAGATCATTGAGCGCAAGGAATTGCTCATTGAGAAACTCCGCAGTTTGCAGTTGTTGTACGGTAGGAATTTCGGGGTGAGTGAGGAGTCCAAGGTGAATCGAGTGCTGCGGATGAGGAACGACATTGGGGATATTGAACGACGGATCGCGAGGCTAAAGAATGGAACGAAGGCGAAGTCGAGCATACCGTTTCTTAAAGGCAAACAGAACTTGGGTGTCGTGCAGAAGTTCCCGATAGAGTATAATCAGGCGAAGGATAAGGTGTTGGAGAGACAGTTTGATGGTGCGGACTACAGTAATGATGTTGGTGGCGAGGGGGAGGACGATGACGACGAAGAAGAAGAAGACGATTTAGTTTTTTGAGCTATATATGATACCTACTCCGCGCAACCACTTGTTCAAATAAAAGTAGAATCCTACTATGTCAAAGTCTTGGCTTGGTGGTTCTAATGTCGATAAGTGTCCACCGTCTGCTTTACCAAACATAGGCGAGAGTCTTCCAGTGCTGGTTCCAAACTGGATAGCATCAATCCAGCCACCGTTTCTAAAGTTGAAGAACGTGATGTATTCGTTTGGTTGTAATTGGAATTCTGAGTAGTTGCCCGTTTCTTTACCAACCAACGCTGTTCTTTCTTGACCACCGGACTGAGGAGACTGTTGTGGATATTGCTGGTGTGAACTACCGTGGAATAACTTGGACATGTAGTTTCTCTTAGGAACCGGCGGTGGTGCACCGTTGCTTCCACAACCGCCTCCACTTCTATAGTACAATTTAAATCCATCTAATGCCATGCCATGGTATATCCTCACTTTGTAAACCGTTCTAACATCAACCCCGACGTACTCCATCTGGAGATTGTCACCACGACCCAAACAAGCACTCTTGAACCCAGTGATTGGACCTCTTCCTAATCCAAAATCACTCTTGACAACTTCCTGGTGTTGGTGCGAGCAGTGGTTCTTGAAGTTGTCGATGTTCAAATCACCGCCAAGCGACAAGACACGGATGTTGAAGCTATCCTTGGCATCTCCCTTGCGGCTCCTCAATTCATTATACAAGTTGTCAAACTCGAGATCGACATTCTTTTGTAACCCAGGCCCACCGTACTCTTGTGGCAAGAACTCCTTATGGTACCTAGCAAGATCATCAACAATGACCTCCACCATGAATATCCCGGCATTTGACTTCACCAAGGCTCCATTCAGTGGTAAGGCATACAGACTAGGGGCCGAGTTCTCCTGGTACTTATCGTTTGGTTCAATGGTGGTGCTGAAATTCTTGCCAAACTGGTCAATAGGCAAAGCAAACGAATCATGGTACAAAAATCTAATCAAGTCTAATCTGTTCCAATGACACACTTTCGGCCAGGTGCCATTACTGGAAATTACCTCCCCTCTTGACTTTGACCTCAAACACTCGTTCTCCCTCGTCATGAACGATCTGTTGAACCAGAGGTAGTCACGCAACATGACACCGTCGACCTGGTGCGGACACCCTAAGGAGTGACCGATTTCGTGCATGAATGCACCAAGACAAATGTTTAAGCATTCCCAAGAAGTGCCACACTGGTTGGCATCGTTGGCGACTTCTCGAGTAGTCAAGTGAGTGGCATCGAGGAAGGAAGGTGTGATCAAGGGGAAGTTCTGTGGGAACGAGTGCAACCCGTGAGATCCAAAAATGGCCATCTTGACATCGTCACCGCCCCCTCCCAACGCAGCGTGGGTCAAGATCAAGTTGTTCTGCCACGTGGAGTCAATGTAGATACAAGCACACTGGACAGCCGTGCCGTTACGCTTATCATAAATTTCCGGGGTGTTTCTCACCAAGTCAATGGCATGGCTAAACAACCCACCGCTGTCCCTAGCGTTCGGGTTCTGCTGTGCCAAATCTGGACTCCTCAATTCGGCAACACTCTTAGGGGACGTCAACACATGCACTTTGACTTCCTGGTGTGGGGTTGGAGAGTTCACCTTGTATCCGAAAATCGTCTGATCGTGCACCGTTTCCTCGACAAACTGGAAAGATCTATTGCTAAACCCAACGGATCTCATTTCGTCCTGGGTATAAGCCTGCATCATTCTCCCGGCAACTTTAAGTTTCTTAATGGCATTTTCGAGCGTAGGTGCCTCGCCTCTCTGTAGTCTATAATGAGGCATGTCGTAGGTGTTATTGGAGTCTCGTCCACGGATGATACACAAATGCACTGGCTTGTTTTGAGGCAATGGGTAAAAGATCAAGACCAATTCCCCATGGTCAACCACATGCGGCTTACCGCCGTTGTATTCAACGAATCCAAACTGGTTAATAGACCCATTGTCCAGCACTTCGACTTTAAACTTGTTGCTGTCGCCAGGGGAGACATGGAGAATGGCTTTGAAGTGGCCGTTGTTGACTTCAAAGTGCTGTGGAGGAAACACCTTGTTGTCGTTATTGACAAACGAAACAACTCCTCGAGCGAGCCCGGTCGAGGTAGATCCCGAAACAATCACAGTGGGGGACGAGACAATCTCGTTGTTTTGGTAGTTGAACGAAACAGTCATCTTTGGTTGAGTTGGAGGAGTAATAACCTGTGATTGGGTAGAAAACTGGCAAGATTAAATAGCCCAACGAAGGAAAGAAGGGGGGAAAAAACAAATAGTGCAACGTAATCCGGTTGTTGCTAGCAAATACAAATTTAGTTCGCAGCACGGATCTTACATCCGACCACCGGTCTACTAGATTAGGAGCCCGCACAATACTTAATTCTTTGCGTTAAATGGGCTATGTGAACCCTCCCTGAAACATTGGGAATAGGGTTATAAAGTCTGGGTGTATGCCTGCTCCTTGGCATGTGTGAGCAGTCACACCAGTCGTTGGAGTGCCCACCCGGTCATGACGGCTCGTGGGCTATGTGGGACCAAAAATTCTCTCCTCAAACAAATCGCCTATGCGCCATGATATCACTACGGGGGGCGGAACTAAAAAATCATGAATGTATAAATGCAAATATCGTGTACACAACTGGTGCTTCAGAAAATAGACTTCGCTTTGTTGGTTAGCTGTGTAGGACCTAGCTCGTCTATCAAGATTCTCTTTCTTGGTGGTTCCTCAGATTCTTCGTCTTCCTCTGTAGCATCACTATAGTCTGTTTCGTCACCACGTTTAGCCTCCTGTTGGTCAGATTCTTGATCATAGGTGATACCAGCATCGAATCCTTGTGACTGGTCCTCGGAAACGCCACTCTCCGAAGTGGTGGGGATTCTGGCAATCACAGGTTTGCCAAACGTAGTTCGACCCACAGGTTTGATGAAACTAGGTGTTCGTGAGGCTTCAAATGCTTCCTTGTTGACTTTCAGCGGCACCGATGCTTCTATAACCAAATCCTTTCTCAACGCATCGACGCTAACCTCAGTACTACTCATCTCAGCCTTATCTTCCGCTGTGATTTGAATATACTGTACTTCAACATTCGGGTTGTTCTGTAGGTCAAACAATATCGGGTCTCCTGGGTTTCTGAAGAATATATGGAAGTAGTCATTATGAGCCACGGTAACGAAATCTTCATCGAGCTGTTCCGAGTATGACGACAGTGAGTTGAAAAACCCCACGAGGTTCAAGAAATTCTTGAAATCACGCATGCCAAAGTTGATCAGCCTGGTTACAGGTTTCTCTCCTGTGGGTTGTTGTCCGAGGTTTGTATCTGTCAATTCGTCGAGACTGATTGTCACCGACACTGACATGGGCTGTTTCAAATAATCTCTATCCTTCATAATCAGCTTGGTGTACCCACAAAACACCAAGCGATCAGCTTTGATGTCCACTTTGAAGTCCTCGGCGGCTGCAGGCACCATTTCTAGAAACTGTTTCGGTATCACCTGGTCAATGACGATGTGGTTGATTCTGTTAGGATCGTGTGCGTCGTCGTCGTCGTCCTTCTGCCCATACAAGGCCAATTTATATGCTGACGCTACCTTCATGTTGTGCTTCGTGGCTGGGGTGTAACTGGTTTGGAACTTCTTGACAATCAACTTCTTGGTCTTCATTTCAATAAATAGCTTGTACTTCAGATTCACGGGTGCGTCTTGCGACCAATTTATTCGAATACACGCGTACTTCATGCTGTTCGAGTCCAACCCTTTGAACACCGTCGTCAAGTGCCGTGAATTCACGAGAAATGAATACGACAGCTCAGCTTTATCGTCTCCCTTTGTATAGCCTTCGGGGAGGATGTTTTTGAAATCGACTGAATATTTGCTGAAGAACCCTTTCTTGAAGATGATCTCCGCGTGTGTGGTCTTGCTGATGTTGTTGGTGGAAAGTGACAAGTAGTCTTCGGTGATGGTGAATGTGATGTTGTCAGCAATGGCCGCTAGCGATGCGATGGTCTTGGACCACATAAGCTTGTGCTTACTGATACCTATTTCCGCTTCAAACGCCATTTCGGTTTAGCCCGATAAAGATAAACAACTGGCGGTTAGCGAAAAGTTTTTTTTTTCTCCGTCTTTGATCCCGCTATAAATTGATCGCGCGTTGCTGTTGTTGCCAAAGAGAGATCACAGTTTTTTCTTTGAATGCCAGACAGCAACTAGCCATGCACATTCTAGTCATCAACCCAAACAGTTCATATAAAGTGACAAGGAACCTTGAGAAGACGGTGCATGCTCCAGAATCCGTCAAGTTGCACTTCTATACCGCTCCTTCAGACTCGCCGGCAGAAATCACCCCCAAGAACAGTTTGTGTTCAGAATCCGCCGTGCTCAAAGATTTTACCACCAACGAAGCCTTGAAAGAATACGATGCCTTTTTGGTTTGCTGTTACTCGGACCACCCGTTGGTGCAGTCGCTCGCACAGATCACACACAAACCTGTGTTGGGTATAATGCAGGCGACCTTGTTGTATGCCTTGCTGATGGCTGACACAAAACTGTTCATCCTTACTAGCACCAGTGACTGGGAGCCAGTGCTAGACCAGGGCATTATTGATTTTGTTGGCAGTGACGAGTTCCCATCCAGGAGGTTCTACAAGACGAGGGGCCTAAACGTGAATGTGACGAATCTAGCTGACGAAGAGCAGTTTGCCAAAATTTGCAAAGTCACCAAAGCCATACTCGAGGAATACGAGGACGCGAAGTGTGTTTTGCTTGGGTGTGCAGGTATGGCTGGTCTTGACAAGAAGCTAGGCGATGCATTCCCTGGGATAAGGTTCGTGGACAGCGTTAAGGTTGGCGTGCAATTTTTGGAAAGTTTAGTTAGATTTGATAGGGACAACACAAAATAGATTACGTAAGCAGGGTGTGAGATTTTGTGTGGGTTGCTAAATCCGACACACCACCCCCCAACACCAACCGGCATGGCCAGATTTGCTTTGCTTTCTCCAAACGGCAAACAAAGCCATAGAAAAAAAAAATAATCTAACAAGGGTCAGAGCAAAAAAAAAAATACAAACCCACTTATCTCTCTGATTCCCCTACTCTTCCACTCCCTCCGCCACACTAGAAGAAACTATTCACCATGTCCTTCCTTTTCAGAAGATCCACAGAGCAGACCCGTGAGGTGGATGTATCGGACCGCGAGATCAAATCGGACCACGAATCGCTTGGCAAGGAAGAATCGCCCAGCTCCATCAACAATGAGAAGCAACAACAAGATCAGAATTTGCCCGTGAAAAAGAAAGGATCCTTCTTCAAGAACTTGAAAGGAAATGGGTACAGAAACGGTTCTACGACTTCCCTAAACTCCACCAGTTCAAGCGCATCCAGTCTCAATAAATTGCCTCCACTAAGTCCACTCACACTCGTCGGATACAAAGAGTCCACCCGTCATAGATTGCTAGATTTGGAGTTGGCCAATAATATCAGGAACCTTATACCGGCAAGGTTGCAATTGTTTGACAACTGGGATTTGGTGTATTCGTTGGAACAGCACGGCATTTCCTTGAACACTTTGTACCGCAACTGTGATCCAGAACACCAGCTCCAGATACTAAAGAAAAAGAGGAAAGAACAAGGATTTGCAGACAGCATCGTCAAGAGCATGGTTGTGGGAGATATCACGAGCTCACGATACCTGTACGAGCCAAAGAGGCCGCAATCGTACGTGGTTGTCGTCAAAGACGAACATGGCCATAAGTTCGGTGCATACTTGAATGAAAACTTGAAGCCCATGGAACACAGGAGGTACTATGGGAACGGAGAGTGTTTCCTCTGGAAGTGTGAACTGTACGACCCATCGAAATTGAACCATGCTGTGGACAAGAAGTCCAAATCCGAAGTTCGATTCAAGGCGTTCATGTACACGGGAATCAACGACAACATCATATACTCCAACCACGAGTTCATCTCCATAGGTTCATCAAACGGTCAGAACGGTCTATATATAGACAAGTCTTTGCTAAAAGGCGTCAGCTACAGCTGTGAAACGTTTGGCAACGAGGTGTTGAACTCATCCGAGCACGACGCAAAATTTGGTTCTTTCAAAATCAAGGGTTTAGAGATATGGAGAATAGGGTCTCTTGAGTGAATGAGTAAGGGATAATTACATACATACACACGCACACGCAACTATTTTTTTGTACAGTACCACGTCTTTTTGGATTTTTCTATTGGAGTGTAATGTATGTACATATGAACTGATGTTTCGTTCTTTTCTTTCATTAAATTGATTTGCGACGTTTCCTGGGCTCCTAGGCATTCTTTGGCCACCTTTCTGGCAAAGTAATTGAAACAATTTCAGGTTTAATTGCGATCTGGCCATAGAATGTGTAGCAGGTCCTGGAGCTATGTGTTTCATCATCGCTGGAGCAAGCATCATCCTAGCACGTTGTTATTACAGCCAATCTCTCTTCTAATTAATGAGTAAGAGCTTCGTTTCTTGATGAGTAGTGGTGATTCTTTTTTGTTTATGTTTCTGGTGTCTCATGTTTATGTTTCGTGGCGGAATTGATCTCTCTCGAAGCAGACGTGGCCGCAAATCTGCCACCAAAGTGTGGTGTAGAAACACGGGATGGTGGTAGTTAGAGGCGGTGGTGATGCAGTGTGCTCCCAGGGTGTTTCCACCTGAGTCTAGAATCAAGGAGGTTTCAACAACTCCCTTACAACAAACCTGTGGTGTTCGTAACACTGTTTTCTATCCAACCTTCTCTTGCCGTCCCGTTTTGACTGCAAAAATTCCGTGCTGTAACCACCTTGGCTTATTCTCGGTCGATGATCTGTTTTGATTTCTAATTTTCTCTGTCCTCCCATTAAAACCGGCGATCGGTGCTTTTTGGCATATTCTCTAAGACATCCCAATTAGTCAAAGCAGTTTTAGGTTTTAGGAAAGTATTTGCCCATTACCAGGCGCATGAAACACCTTATTTTCTTGTCAGAACCCTGAATAAATCCGCTTTGTAACAGATGAAGCGGAAACTCCGTTTCGTTTATGCCGGCTGCTAATGCTGACATCGGCGGCGAGATACCACATGTCGTAATTATTATTTATGAAACTAAAACCAGTGATGTTGTTTCAAACTAGTATTGGGCTATCCCGACTACATGGCCACAGAAGGATTCTAGAGGACTACCACATCAGGCTGAGTAGTTGTGCCTCCCCCCTCCCACTTGGCTCCAGTTCGGCGCGAAACTACCGCAGACGATCGCGAAAATCAAAACCGCAAACAAAAAACCCACCTTAACACACAATCACCTGGAAACTGACTGGCTCAACTTTACAACAATGATGCCATGAAAATCTGGTGATCTACCCCCCCTCCGAACTATCCAAAATCTGTTAATCCAATTTCATGTGCCCTTGCTTGTTGCAAAAAAACTAAGAAGTGTATCAGCCAGATATTTGCCATGTACCATTAACCAATGCAGATCCCATTTTTGCTCCATTTGAGTGCTTCAGCTCCCTTTTTTGCAATTAATTCTAATCCCTTGCAACGGTTCTGTCATAAAACAAATGTTGCTAAAATTATCCCTTGAGATGGAGGAAGAAGGGGGTCAAGCCAGGGATGCACCAGTGATGTATAAATAATATGGTGTAGTCGGAAGTTACCAAAGTTGGGAATCATCAAAAATTTTTCACCAACCACCACCAACAACCTACCCACTCCCTTTGCCAAATGAAAGTTGAATCTGTTGTTGCCTTCGGTGCTTTAGTTACTTCCGCCTTAGCAGGTGGTAAAGTTTCCAACACCACAGCCACCGAATTGGTTTCTCCAAGTGTTACTTCAATTGACTATGGTGACCTTACCAAGCTCCCATTCACTTTGCCTGGGATGTCCACAAAGTCCAACAGTACTGCACCTGCTACCAAGTCAGCTGTGCCTACTACCAGTGCTTATGTGAACTCTACTATTCCAGTGGGCTCAAGCACCGTGGCTAACGGTACTGCCAGTGTATCTGTGGTTGTCCCAACCCTCCACGTCAACTCAACTATTGCTACCCCAACGCAATACACTACTAGTGTGCCTCCAGCAGAGTATCATAACTCTACCAGTGATATTCTTTCCAGCTTGTCCTCGCTTGTTTCTAGCGCCCATGCTAACTCAACCACTGCTGCTCCAACTACGTACACTTCTATTCCACCTCCAGAATACTTGAACAGTACCACTTCTATCGTGTCCAGTCACTCGTCGGTTGCTCCAAGTTCTTTTGTTAACTCCACTACCGTTGCTCCACCAGTTTACGTTAACAGTACCGTTGAACACGTCTCAAGTGTTCCATCTCTTGTCACCAGTTCTTACTCCAACGTTACTGTCTCGACTGTTTCTGAAGGTCCAACCTCAGTGCCAACTAGTTACACCAACGTCACTATTTCAAGTGGTCCAACTTTGCTTCCAACCACGTACTCCAACGTGACTTCCTCCGTTGGTCCTTCCTCCTGGGAACCAATTTCTACATCTGCTCACGTCAACTCATCAACCGTGTTTGAATCTTCCTTTGATGCTTCTACCTTGCTGGACATTGCTGAAAGTTCTGAAGCTGGTTCTTCTCACCACAGCACCGTTGATGTTTCGTCATACGAAACCGAAGAACCATCCGAGATTGTTTCCACTTACACCTCGGTTCATTCTGGAGCTGAGTCTACTGAAACTGAAGTCGCATCAAGCGAAGAGGAGATCACCAGCCACAGCACCAACTCCAATGGTCACGTTGTTACTGTCACTGTCACTCCATCTCACACTGAAAAGGACAGTTCGGTTTTCACTACTTCAAGTACCAACTCCGATGGCCACGTTGTTACTATTACTGTGACTCCTACTCCATCCTCTCACGCTGAGGAAAGTTCCGTTTTAACTACGTCAAGCACTGATTCCAACGGACACGTTGTCACCGTTACTGTCACTCCATCAGGTGAAGAAACTCCAGACAGCAGCTCTGGTTCCGTGATTACCACCACTTACACGACTCACACCAACCCAACCACCATCATCTCCACCACTGACTGTTCCAACGGACACTGTACTGCTACTACCATTGAAACCGGTCTCGTTATTGTCACCATCACCGTGCTTAACACCAAGACTGTCTACACCACCTATGGTCCAATTACCAGTGTTGAAACCATCGTCACCGAGCTTCCAACCACCTCTGGTTCTGGATCCAGTGATGCCTCGGAGACTGAAGCTACTACCGGAAGCGGTTCCACTACTGCTGTTCCTGATGCTTCTAGTGAGTTGGTTACTTCGGTCACTACCAAGACTGCTGACTCCACCACCACCGTCACCACCACTTCGTGTGGTCCACACGGATGTACCACTAAGGAAATCCCAACCGGTGTTGTTATTGTTACTGTTACCGTGACTGTTGGCCCAACTTCAAGTTCTACATCCACCTACACCACTCTTGGTCCATTGACCACCACTGAGACTGTTACTTACCAATCATCCATTGAATCTGAAGCAACTACCTCTAGTGGTTCTGGTTCTGGATCTGAATCTGACTCTGGTTCCGGTTCCGGTTCTGAAAGTGAGGGCTCCACCATAACGGAGTTCCCAACCGGTGAAGTGTCCACCAGTTACATCACCACAACTGCGCTCACCACCACCGTGCTCACCACGACTCACTGTTCTCACGATGTCTGTCACCCAACCACTGTTCACACCGGTGTTTACGTTACCACGATCACCATCAGAGAAACCGAAACCGTGTTCACTACTTGGGTTCCAATCACCCAGACTGAGACTATTATTATCTCGAGTGGTGGCGCTACTACTATTAAGTCAACACCATCTATCCCAGGTACTGAGTCTACTGAGTTGCCATCCACTGGTTTCAACGCTTCTACATCGTATGTTACCACCACCGCTGGTGAGTCTGGTTCTTCTGAGTTGCCATCTACCGGCTTCAACGCTTCCACCTCCTTTGTCACCACTACTGCTGGTGAGTCTGGTTCTTCTGAGTTGCCATCTACTGGTTTCAACGCTTCTACATCGTATGTTACTACCACAGCTGGTGAATCTGGTTCTGAATTACCATCCACCGGTTTCAACGCTTCGACATCTTTTGTCACTACCACCGCTGGTGAGTCCGGCTCTTCTGAATTGCCATCTACTGGATTCAACGCTTCTACATCGTATGTTACTACCACAGCTGGTGAATCTGGTTCTGAATTACCATCCACCGGTTTCAACGCTTCGACATCTTTTGTCACTACCACCGCTGGTGAGTCCGGCTCTTCTGAATTGCCATCTACTGGATTCAATGCTTCTACCTCGTATGTTACTACGACTACTGAAGGCTCTGGTTCATCTGAGTTGCCATCCTCTGGATTCAACGCCTCGACTTCCTTTGTCACGACCACTGCTTTCAACTCTTCCTCATCTATTGCCCCAACTGAATTGAGTTCTGAATCTATTGAAAGCTCAGCTAGTCAAGGTCCATACAACTCATCTGTGTTGTCATCTTCAGAGTTCCCAACTTCAACTGAAGCTCCATCTTCTGGTTCCGCTTCTTTGAACTCCAGTTTCACCTCTGAGTTCCCAACCTCGACTGGTGTTCCAAGCTCCTCCGGTTCTGCTTCATTGAACACTAGCTCCACTGAAGCTCCATCGTCCAGTGAGTACCCATCTAGTGAGTACCCATCTTCCGGCAGTGTCACCTCGAGTTCATTCGATGAGTCCTCATCCTTGACTAGCTCAACGACTGGCAACTCCAGCATTGAATCCACTGCTAGTACTACTGCTTCTGGTTCCGAGACTGGTGAATTGTCGACTTCCTACTTGACCCATACCGCACACACCACCACCGTTATCACAACCACCGATTGTTCTGAACACATCTGTAGCTCCACCCACATCACCACTGGTATCACTGTGGTTACTGTTACCACTGAAGACATCGTCACTGTGATCACTACTTACTGCCCATTGACTTCAACTGAGACGATTGTGTCATCTACTGAAGAATCATCCGGTTACGAGTCGACCACTGCTTCATCTGGCTATGAATCCAGTGAAGTTTCGTCTACCTTTGCTGAGTCGTCTGCTACTCAATCTGTTGAATCCTCGGAGCTCAGCTCGGCTCCATACTCCAGTGAGTACGAGACTTCCAGCTCGGAGTTAGCTTCGTCTGCTACTGAGGAGTCTTCCAGTGAGTACCCATCTACCAGCGAGTACCCATCCTCCAGTGGATTCTCCTCATCTTTCGGTTACAACAGCAGTACCTTACACTCCAGCTCTGAGTTCTCCTCGACTTCGATTCCTTCATCATCAGTTGAGTCTGAAACTTCCAGCTTCCCATCAAGTGTTGCTTCTTCTTCTTCTTCATCTGAGGTTGAATCATCTGAATTCCCATCATCTACTGAAGCTTCCTCCACTTTTGAATCCAGCTTTGCTTCCACTACCGGACACTCCTCTTCTGAAGTTGAATCGTCATCGGTTGAGTCTTCCTTGGAATCTTCGTCCACCTTCGAGTCCAGCTACCCATCCACTCATGCTCACTCATCTTCTGAAGTAGAATCATCTTCTGCTGAGTCTTCTACTGAGTCTGCTACTGAGTCTAGTGAGTTCCCATCCTCATCTGCTGAGTCATCTTCTGCTTTTGAGTCAACTCACCCACACCCATCTTCTTTCAGTGAATCATCTACTGCTGAATCTAGTGAGTTCCCATCTTCTTCGGCTGAATCCAGTGAGCTCCCATCTTCTTCGGCTGAATCATCTTCTGCCGAGTCTAGTGAGTACCCATCCTCCTCCACCGAGTCCAGTGAGTACCCATCCTCGTCCGCCGAGTCCAGTGAATTCCCATCCTCCTCGACTGTTGAATCATCTACCTTCCCTTCATCCACCGAAGAATCTTCCACTTTTGAATCCAGCTATGCTTCAACCCATGCTCCTTCGTCTTCTTCTGAAGTTGAATCTTCCTCGGTTGAATCCTCTTCTGCTGAATCTTCTTCTGCTCCACACTCATCGTCTGCTATTGAATCTTCCAGTGAGTTCCCATCTTCTTCTACCCACGGTTCTTCCTCTTCGGCTGTTGAATCATCCGAAGTCGAGTCATCCTCAGCTTACCCATCCTCCACTTTGATTTCATCCATCACTTCTGAAAGTTCATCTGGTGGTTTGAGTACTTCTACTGATACCTATACCGTGTCCCAGACCACCACCTTGACAGTTACTAGTTGTTCTGCTAACGGATGTGACCACCACACCCTTACCACTGGTGTCACCGTCGTCACCCTTACTGAGTCCGAGACCGTTACAACTTACACCACTTACTGTCCAACCAAGGGTATTAAGATCTTCAAGCACAAGGGTGGATTGGCTGTTGCTACTCCAACCTTCTTTGACTTTGGCAAGAGGGAGTTTGAGAAGAGAGAAGAGATTACCTTTGCTGATACCACGACTGTGAATGGTACTGTCTCCACCAGTATCATTGCTGTTGCTACTCCAGACGTTTCCAGCTATGAAGGTTTCGCTAAGAGAAACTTGCCAGCTGGTGGATTGTTGTCTGGATTGGCAGTTCTTTTGTTCATGCTTATTTAAGCTGGACAAACCCCTTTTTTTTGATATATACTTTGTGATACCCCCCCCCTACAAATTTTTATACTTCTTCCTTTCTGTTTTTTCATGTTTTGTATTTTCGGTGGAATGAGTATTCGTTCCTGTTTGTTTATATAGAATTTAATACATTAAGTTCTTTATTTCAAGTTGTTGAAAGTGGTAGGAAGTGTCAAAGTCGCAAAGTCGCAAAGTCGCTCGGACATTAAGCGGGTGCGACAAGCGACAAAGTTCCGCTAAGAATACCAACACGTATATTTTCATCATTTTTCAGTATTGACAACGGCTAAGTTTTTTATTTATTTGACCAATAAAAAGTATGTAGAAAGAACAAAAGTAAAAGTAGAACCAAAAGAACCAGGATTATTATTATTATACAAGTTGAACTGTGTTTGCTGACCTGTCATCATCATCATCATCATCATCTATCTGAAGAAGAAATCAGGACAGCCATGGATGTGTGTGTGGGGGTGGGTGTTGTGAAAAATCTCTTCAATTCATAAACTGGGTACTCGACGTTGATGTCGAGGTATTGTTGATGTTGTCTCTCCCAGAGGGGTTAGAAGAACAATCTGATCAATTCTAACACGGCGCCACCACATACCAAGAACAACAAGACAAACAACCATGATTTGGAGACCGGGTACTCTGTTTTGTTATTCACCTTCTTGACTTTGCCCCATTGGTTGGTGTTCTTCTTCTCGAACTTAGCGTTAGCTGCTTTCTGTTTAGGAGTTTGCAAGGCCATGGTGTGTGTGAGTCTATGAGAGTGGTTGTCTAAAGAATAGTGGAGGGAGGTTGTGTGTAAAGAAGGAAGAATGGCTGTTAATAAATACGTAAAAAAAAATTCTCACTGGAAAGAAAGAAACTGGACACGTACTTTACAACCAAAACTTTGAGACAACACAACACACAGCACTGTTGATCTGGCTTCTTCTTTTTTTCTTCTGGTTGTCTCACTGGTTTGATATGTTTATTTCTTCTCTGGCTGCGTTGTCTTTGTCGCGCACATAATTAACCACCAACCCAACACTTTTTGGGTCAACTTCACGCGACACTTTCTTTTGCAAAGACTGCCTCCCTTGTCAAACAAACGGGCTGCTGCTGATCCCATACATTGTCAGAGTATCAGATGAAGTATGAAGTTGCTTGAGTTGGGTTTAATGCCAAGGACTCGAGAAAGTGGCTATCCTACGAGGCGAGGATGGCGCTGGCGGACAGGTGCAGCACAGGCGATAAGCTGATAACGCCGACCATTACTCCAACTCCGCTAATGTACCAACTACCCCCGAATCAACTCATTAACAGGATCTATTCGTAGGCTATTTGCAAGGCAGCTGATCCCAGGTTTAACCTTTTTTTCCCCAAAGATTATTTCCTGTTGTAAGTTTTCTGGACCCCCAACAAAGCAAACCCTTTAGTTGACAAGCGCAAGCTATGCCCTTATTTGGATGCAGCCTACGTTTACAAACCATTGGTGGTGTATGACTATGGGATCTCGAAATGTGCCCACTTTTATGCTGGATCAAATTGTGGCTGCAAATCACCTGGACGAGAACGAAGAAAAAACTGTGGTTCACTTTGCTAATTAGTAATTCCGCTTTTGATAAACTATATAAATCCTTGTTTCGATCCCTTTCCTATTGATAGCCTAAAAGAATGAGATATCATCAAGTACAAGCCACCCCAACCAATGCCATTTTTAACAGACTTGGATTACGAGAACCCAGTGCAGCTTCCCAGCTCACAGATCAAGACAGTTGCCATTATCGGAGGTGGGGCATCTGGAGCAATCATCTTGGATAGTTTGTTGAAAGAACCATCAGGGATCGAGAAGATTGTCATCTTTGAAAGACAGTACAAAGTTGGAGGAATCTGGTTGCTAAATGAAACCATTAGATCTACCCCTAATGAACTCATCAAGCCCGGAAGTTACGAGAACGATCCCCAGTTGCCCAACCCATTCCATGAGATCCAAACTACTGATAAGGAGCTTGTATTGCCAAGAAGCACACAAGAGAGATTTATTGAAACCCCAAGTTATGCTGGCATCAAGACAAATATCCTCGAAAAGATGATGACTTATAGTGACGCCAACAAGTGGCCCATTGAAGGAGACTACGAACAGAGAAAGTATATCCCGGGAACTCTCGTTCAAGAGTATATTCAGAGCTACATTGGCAGAAACTTGGATGATCCACGCGTTGACTTGAGATTGGGCAGCACCGTCGAGGATGTGGAAAGAGTGGAACGCCACGATGGCGCCGAATTACCATATAGATTCAAGCTCACGGTTAGAACCGCCAAGGATGAGGACCACGATTTATGGTACCAAGAAGAGTTTGACACGGTCGTTGTTGCAACTGGTCACTACCACGTCCCATTCATCCCTCATGTTCCTGGATTGAAGGAGATTCAAGAATTGTTCCCAGAAAAGGTGCAACACGCCAAGTTCTACAGAGAGTCAAGTGGCTACAAGAACAAGACTGTCATCATTGTTGGGTCGCGTGCATCTGGTGCTGATTTGAGCAAGTTCATTTCACGAGAACCAGGTACAATAGTCTACCAATCCATAAGAAACTTTGACAATGTGAAATTGTTATCCAACAACAGTAACATCACGAGGAAGCCAACTATTGAAAAGTATGAAATTGATGGGTCCAACATCAAGGTGGTTTTCTCAGATGGCTCGATTGTGGAGAACCCAGATCACATCATATACTGTACTGGTTACTTGTTTTCATTTCCTTATTTGAATCGTTTGACCAACAACAAAATCACAGACGGCAAGATCGTCACAAACTTGTACCAGCATACCTTTTTGGTCAATGAGCCATTGATCACAATCATCGGCGTGCCAGTCGATGGAATTTCGTTCAGAGTGTTTGAGTATCAGTCTGTCTTGGTGAGCAGGTACTTGACTGGCAAAATTGCATTACCAAACAGGAAAACACAGAGTGAATGGGTCAACCAAAGATTTGCCGACAAGAAGAACACCCGAGCTTATCACACCATTGGTGTTGCTGATGCATTGAACTATTCTAGTGACTTGGTGAAGCTAGGTGAAGTTCTGGACAAGATTGACGTGGGCAGGAAGTTCCCAGTCATGACACTCTATGATATCATACTATACAAAGAAGCCGCAGAGACGTTGAGCAAGTTCTGGGATGAAAGATAAGTAGACAAAGATTAATAGACATTGAATATACTAATACTATTTGTCACGACACGACCCAACGCGTGGCGCGAGTAACGCGACAGCGCGAGGAAAATAGAATGGCGTCGCATCGCCTAAGAAAAAAAAACGTCCACATTGTGACGTGCGAAAGAGGGAAAAAGAAAGAGAGGATATGAGTCAGAACACAACATGGTGAGGAAGACGTACAAAGGGATGGTCAGGTTAAAGTAAAAAAAAAGTAACAAAAAAACATAGCTCCGCCAGGTTTCGATCCTGGGATCTCGAGGTTATGGGCCTCGCGCGATACCACTACACTACGGAGCTTTTGGTTGGAACTGCTGTGCTATGCAGCTCGTTCGATGGACAGTGGTGTGGAAATTATGCAACACACTGTGCGATTCAGTCGTGATGGTTGCACGGATTGTGCCATTCAGGTATCTTATCCAGCACGGGGGCATGAATGTGTCATGACGAACGTGATCCAGGAAGAGGTTGATGGAGCCCTGGTGGGTTTTCGGATTTCGACCACCCATAACCACGTTCTTGTAGCCAAACACCAAGCCAGTTGTCTCTCAGTTTATCTACGGCACCTCTTTCAGATCTCTTCATCTCTCTTCAAATGTTTTTCATTTTTCATTACTTACTAATTTCCAACCCCCTGAATATTCACTCAAAATTTGTTTCAAAATTCTGTCAAACCCGCCCAATCAGGTGTCCATAGTTCATATCACCAAAAGGCACTGATGCCATTCACTTGTACGTGAGATTGGTGCCGTTCGCAGTTCTTAGTACCCCCCTCCTCCTTCTCCTACCCAGTAAGAACAATACTAGGAATGTGTGGCCGTTTCGAATTACGTGTGGACGCTGCGTTGCGTTTTGCGGTACGTAATCTCTCTACATAGTGTGCGAAAACAAATCCAGTACGCAACCACCTCCTGCCCGCAGTGGCTTAGATGTGATTGACGCAGACGCTGACAAGTGACGTTGAAATTCTGATATATCCGGGCTATGCCAGACCTTGGTTGGTTCTAGACGTAGAGGGATTGGTAGAGGTCAACCCATGTTTGATGCTGGATGTCCTCCCCCCCACACTTGTTTAAAGGGGGTGGGTTCCTACTCCCCCCATCTAGATCTCTTCTCTTTGACGTGCCAAGAAAGGGGGAAGTAAAAAAAAGGAGGTTGAAGCAGGAACTTTGGCAGGTTTTGTGGTCCGAATTATACACAATGCCAGTCCATTGTTCTTTTGCAAAACACATGGATTGCGCAAACGAAACTAACTAGGATGTTGATCCATACACACCCAATCATGGAACTATCGATTGAACGGCATCAAAAAAAAAAAATTGAACTCACTTGGGAATTTCAGGATGGTCCTTCTTTTGTTTTTTTTTTATCAGTCGTCGGGATGGGTTGCTGATTTGCTACGCTCTCCCACTCTCGCTATTGCCCCTTGTTCCGATGCGGCAACTTCCTTTCCCCAAAACATCAAAAGTGGTTCGAGGAGTGATATGTGAGGCGGCGTGGTGTAATCCCCATCATCGAGCGTTTCATAATTATGATTTTCTCGTCAACGTCGCCACCGATGCTGCTTATGCTTATGCTTATGCTTGGTTCCAACAAGGTACATCTGAAAATTTTTGCAACTTTTTTTTTTTGACATTGCCAAGCTTATTTGATTCCGATGGAATCGTTTATCTAAGGGTTCCTTAAGATCACAGCTTTGCAGAAAGCCACACCGTTTGTGAAATAATTTTTTTAGTTTTGCTTATCGGTGAACGTGCAAATCCTAGGCGTTGAAATTTGAGATAGAGCAAGTGTTAGAGACAGAGAGAGAGAGAGAGAGGTTGATTGTATAATTACCGTTCATGCACGGAATGTTAAAAGGTTGAATTTTAGCTAGTTTCATTGTTTTGACGATATCAAAAACGCATGAAATCAAAACTAGAACCACAGCTTTGTTAGGAGATACCCATGTGTGGGAACGGCACCAACTCTGTTCAGATAGCCATGGGTAAAGCATTCGAGCCTAAGGGGGTGGTTAGAGCCATAGACCCAAGGTGTGTTAAAGAACCAATATAAATAGCCATAGACATGTCCCTCAACACCGTGAGTCTTTCTGGCTATCCAATCAACAACTACTACTGCTACTAGTACACCAACCACAATGGTCTCAATCACCTCATTCACCAGAAACGTTTTCGTCGCTCTTGCCTTTGCTTTGTTAGCCCAAGGTCTTACCATCCCAGAAGGTGTCGAGAAGAGAACCGACAAGGTTGTTGCTTTGGACTTCACCGTCATCAGAAAGCCATTCAACGCTACTGCTCACAGACTCCTCCAAAAGAGAAGTGACGTTCCAACCACTTTGATCAACGAAGGTCCATCTTACGCTGCTGACATCACTGTTGGTTCCAACCAGCAGAAGCAAACTGTCGTTATCGACACTGGGTCCTCTGACTTGTGGGTTGTTGACTCCAACGCCGAATGCCAGGCTAGTCCCTTCGACGAAGACCTGGACTACTGCAAGCAAGACGGGACTTATGATCCATCATCCTCGAGTTCTGCTGAGAACTTGAACCAGGATTTCTACATCCAGTACGGTGACTTGACTACCTCCCAGGGTACTTTCTACAAGGACACGGTTGGCTTTGGTGGCATCTCCATCAAGAACCAACAACTCGCTGACGTCACTACCACTTCCGTTGACCAAGGTATTATGGGCATTGGTTTCACTGCTGATGAAGCTGAAGGCAGTTACGATAATGTCCCAGTTACTTTGAAGAAGCAAGGAATCATCGACAAGAACGCCTATTCGTTGTACTTGAACTCCGAGGACGCTTCCACCGGTAAGATCATCTTTGGTGGTGTTGACAATGCCAAGTACAGTGGTTCCTTGACCGCTTTGCCAGTCACCTCCTCCCGTGAGTTGAGAATCCATTTGGCTTCTATTGACTGGGACGGTACTACTGTCTCCACCGACGCCGACGTTGTCTTGGACTCCGGTACCACCATCACTTACTTTGCTCAGAGCACCGCTGAGAAGTTTGCTAAGCTCGTCGGTGCTACTTGGGACAACCAGAACAAGATCTACCGTTTGCCATCCTGTGAGCTTTCTGGTGATGCTGTTTTCAATTTTGACCAGGGCGTCAAGATAACTGTGCCAACTTCAGAACTCATCCTTAAGGATTCCTCTACCTCTACTTGTTACTTTGGTATCTCCAGAAACAATGCTAACATCTTGGGTGACAACTTCTTGAGAAGAGCTTACGTTGTCTACGACTTGGACGACGAAACCATCTCCTTGGCCCAAGTCAAGTACACTACTGCCTCTGACATCTCCGCTTTGTAAAGGAGGCGTCTATTATATACTTGTTTCTTTTCTGTTTATCTAAAAATAAATGTTGATCATTTTTCGTATTTTTCATTCTGATAGTTCCCCGAATATGTATTGAGATATGGATGTTATATATATACACGGTTCATTCCTTGTCGTCACTTTCCACCTAAAGGAACTCCTTAGCCTTTCTCCTGAAGGCGTTACAGTCTCTCAACCATTGCATATAGTCCTTCAAGGAGTATATCTTCTCACCGTAGTAATCAGGGATAGGATTGGAGAAACTCTGCGACGATGGGTCTGGTCTGTTAGCTCTAAGTTTCGTCAAGAACTCGCTATTTCTGCGTTCAAACTGCTGCAACTGAGCTCTGTTAGTCATACGGAACACGAAGGATCCAATGAATGGCCCAACTAAATACCCAACCAAACCACCCAAAACGACAGCACCTCCCATGATCATCAATGGATCGAACCCCATAATTGGCTTCTCAACGTCGATCTCAATGTTCCCCAAGTAGCTCAACGTGAGGAAAGCACCACCTACCCCGGTGAACACCCCGGCGATGGTGTTGATTCTGGTATTCTGTTTCTTCAAGTTGAAGTAGTCGACCCATGTCAATTTTGGCTGTGTGGCCGCGGTGGTGGAATTGAATCTGAATGATTTGAAAAGCATTGCTCTTCTAGTGAAAAGTCTGTTTTGAACTCCTAAGGCAAACATAGTTGGGATGTGAATAGGTAGGCTGTTGTGAAAGATGAATGGCAAGAAAGGAGAACGAACTGGAGTGGTCTTATTTCGTAGTGAAAGAAAAAATGAGCGCTGTAGAAAAGTTTTTCGCATTGCGCATTTGTCGTGCTCGTTCGGCGTACGGGGTCAAAGTGACGCTGCAGTAGTTCACCAATCCTCTTTGATGAGCAGCAATCACAGATGGCAGAAGAGATTAGAATGGATACAGGGTTTGACATGAGATAGGTAGGTTAGAGATGGTGGTTACTGGCAGATCACCAAAAACACGTGTATATCCGCATTTCCGGTTCGGGAAAGGGGGGCAAAAATTGCGCTCCAACTGCCATAAGATGTCTATCGTAGTACAAACTCTTTCTCTCCAATCCCATCACTCTATAGAATCACTGCGAAAGCTGCTCCCTTTCCTATTGATATCCAACAGCTCACCCACGGTTTCCAATCGACGTTGCAATCAAGCAAGTTAAAAAAATCCCACAACTTCTAAAGGGAAAGTAACAGGGTCGTGTGTGCCAGAACATTTTTTCTGTTGTGCTTTCTCAACAGAGAACCAGAAGCCAGAGAAAAAAAAAGAGAATGAACGAAAAAAAAAAACCTCCATGTTCAGATTACAGACAAAAACAACAACAATTTTTTTTTTACAACCAAACTATTGAAATCAAACATAATCCATCAAGGCACTTGCAAGATTCAATAGTCACCAGCCAGACAACAACATCTCCCACACCCTTTTATCACCCACACATAACAAGGGAAAGACGTTATCAGTGTATTTTCTTTTTTTTTTGGTTGAACTCCCCAAAAACAACCACTCCTTTCAGTTCCCATCTTGAGTTGCATCAATACTCAGAGCATCCATCCATCACTTCCCCACGAAGTTAAACTGTTTCACTCCTTACTTAGTCTGTACTTGTATTTATTATCACATTTTTGCACCATTGACGCATCGCCATGAATGGAACCGCTATTGCCAATGGTAACGGCACTGTTGACGGATTATCATCACAGAGTCTACCTGATTCTTCGACCCCAGCCCAAGAATCAAACGACGTTGCCTTCCCAAAGAATAAAGAGCAGTTGAATGATTTGTTAGATAGATATTATAAACTACTTTTTGAAACCAAGAAACTCAAAGAGGAGTTTGAGAAACTGGACGAGCAGAAGTTTGAAGATGTCAATCTTGAATCTAAACAGAAGATTGAAACTGTTTTGGGCCAGGTCAGCTTGGAGCAAGATGAGTTTGTCAAAGAAGAAGAAGAATTCATGAATGAATTGGCGTCGATAGACACAGAGGGATCTGCCAAGGATTTCGACAAGGAGCTTTTTGAAAAGCAAATCGCAGGGTTGTTATTGTTGAGCAGGGACTACGATCTCCCGGAGAGCTTGCAATCAGAATTTAACGAATCCACAGTGGTTGATGAAAAGGACGATTTAGTGGACAAGATTTTGCAGAAGTTGTCGGAAACTGACACTGATTTCGAAACAAAAGCTGCCAGCTTGGGCATACAGAAACAAGACAAGAATCTGAAATCTGCTGCCTTGGGAACGTTGCAAGCAGAAAAGGTCATCAGCAATAAGATATCACAGAGATTGAAGGAATTGGAGAACTTGCCAGCTAATATTGGCACTTTTGGTGACGGCAGCAAAATAGATCACTTCAAGATCCAAGCTTTGATCGAGCTTAAAGCTACCAGGTTGTTGGCCAAACAAAAACTTTTGCGACACAATGTTTTGGTTCACGAATCGCAACAAGTTAAATACGTCAACCCAGACTTGAAATCCACTCCGCTTGCGTTGCTGGAAAAGAGATCGTTCAACATCAGACCAAAGATAGAACAGAGAAACCCACAATTATTAGCCATGCAGTTGGAGGAATCCAAAAAGCAAAAGGCTAAGGAAGCCAAGCGTCAACAACACATTGAAAAAGTTGAACAAATATTGGAGAGTTCGATAGAGCGTGCAAACAACAAGTTCATCAGAGACAATTACCGCGGCCACTACTTGCAGAAACAGATCAACAACTTCCACCAGACTACCGAGAAGGAAGAGAGCAAGAAATTGGAAAGAACAGCCAAACAGAGATTGCAAGCATTGCGCGCCAATGATGAAGACGCTTATCTCAAGTTATTGGACGAAACCAAGGATCACAGAATTACCCATCTTTTGAAACAGACCAATCAATTCTTGGACTCCTTGACAGAAAAGGTTAAAGCACAGCAACAAGAGACTGGAGGAAGTGCTATTGGAACTCCAAGAAGCGCCAGCCCTGACGCCATTGCAGAAACAACTGCTACCACACTCGACAACAAAGCAGAATTGCGAGATAAAACAGACTACTACGACGTTGCTCACAGAGTCAAAGAGAAGATTGAAGAACAGCCATCGATATTGGTTGGTGGTAAATTGAAAGAATATCAAATGAAGGGTTTGGAGTGGATGGTTTCATTATACAATAACCACCTTAATGGTATCTTGGCAGATGAGATGGGGTTGGGTAAAACTATTCAATCGATTTCCTTGGTGACCTACCTTATTGAAAAGAAGCACGAGAGTAAGTTCTTGGTGATTGTGCCGCTTTCGACCATTACAAATTGGACTTTGGAGTTTGAGAAATGGGCTCCATCCGTCAAAGTGATTGTTTATAAAGGATCACAACAACAAAGAAGATCGTTACAGCCAGAGATAAGGTACGGTAGCTTCCAAGTGTTGTTGACCACGTACGAGTACATTATCCGTGAGCGTCCATTGTTGTCCAAGTTCCAGTACTCGCACATGATTATTGATGAAGGTCACAGAATGAAGAACTCCCAATCCAAATTATCGCAGACTTTGAGAACATACTACAAGACCAAGAATAGATTGATTTTGACTGGTACGCCATTGCAAAACAACTTGCCTGAGTTATGGGCATTGTTGAACTTCGTCTTGCCAGGTATTTTCAACTCGGTGAAATCTTTCGATGATTGGTTCAACACACCATTTGCCAACACCGGTAGTCAAGAAAAGATTGAATTGACAGAAGAAGAGTCGTTATTGGTTATTCGAAGATTGCATAAAGTTTTGAGACCTTTCCTTTTGAGAAGATTGAAGAAGGATGTCGAAAAAGACTTGCCAGATAAGGTTGAGAAGGTCTTGAAATGTAACTTGTCAGGATTGCAATATGTGTTGTACCAACAGATGTTGAAGCACAATGCGTTGTTTGTTGGTGCCGATGTTGGTGGAGCCAAGAGTGGCATCAAGGGTTTAAACAACAAGATTATGCAATTGAGGAAAATCTGTAACCACCCATTTGTATTTGAAGAGGTGGAATCTGTCTTGAACTCACTGCGGTTGACTAATGACTTGATCTGGAGAGTCAGTGGTAAGTTTGAATTATTGGATAGAGTTTTGCCCAAGTTCAAGAAATCTGGTCATCGTGTGTTGATGTTCTTCCAAATGACACAAGTTATGGATATCATGGAAGATTTCCTTAGGTGGAGAGACATGAAGTATTTGAGATTGGATGGTTCCACCAAAGCTGAAGATCGTCAGGACATGTTGAAGGTTTTCAATGCCCCAGACTCTGAATACTTTTGTTTCTTGTTATCGACACGTGCTGGTGGTTTGGGTTTGAACTTGCAAACGGCTGATACCGTTGTTATTTTCGATACCGATTGGAACCCTCATCAAGATTTGCAAGCACAAGACCGAGCCCATCGTATTGGTCAAAAGAATGAAGTTCGAATCTTGAGATTGATCACCAACGATTCGGTGGAAGAAGTCATATTGGAAAGAGCACACCAGAAGTTGGACATTGATGGAAAAGTCATTCAAGCTGGTAAGTTCGATAACAAGTCCACCGCTGAAGAGCAAGAAGCATTCTTGAAACGTTTGTTGGAAGCTGACGCCAACGGAGCTGACGATGAAGAGAACGATTCGTTGGATGATGACGAATTGAATGAAATCTTGGCTCGTAGTGAAGAAGAGAAGACGTTGTTTGCTGCTATGGATGAAGAAAGAAAGAAGAATGACACACAGCACAAGTCTAGACTCATTGAAAAGGATGAGTTGCCAAGCGTGTTCACCGAGGACATTTCCCAGCATTTCGAAAAGGACAACAAGGAATTGACCAAGATGAGAGAAAAGAAGCGCGTGAGGTACGATGATGGGTTGAGCGAAGAGCAATGGCTTAGAGCAATGGACGACGACAATGACACAGTCGAAGATGCTATCAGGCGTAAAGAAAGCCGAGTCGCCAAGAGAAAGAGAAACAAGGCTATCAGAGAAGGGTTGCTCGTAGAAGACATCAAGGACGACGAAGTTGGCGAAGAAGACGATGACGATTACGAAGCCGCAGCTCAACCAAGAAAGCGTCAGCGCCGTTCAAGAACTCCATTGCCTCACATTGAGGATGAAGAAGAAGCACAGCCTATAGAATTGGACGACGAAGAAGACGAAGCTCCCGAGGTCGATGGATTTGTTTCTAAATGTATGGCTGTCGTGGATGAGATTACTTCATTGGTTGATGAATCTGACGGCCACAACTTGAGTGATATCTTTATCAAGTTGCCTTCGAGAAAATTGTACCCGGACTACTACCTGATTATCAAGAAGCCAGTGTCGATCAACCAAGTGATCAAACAGTTGAACCAAGACAAGTTTGCGTCGTTTGAAGATTTCATTGGTGAGCTCAAGCAGATGTGTGTTAATGCAAAGACGTATAATGAAGAAGGGTCGTTCGTATACACGGATGCGACTGTGATTGAGAACTTGCTTGAAGAGAGACTAGCCGCTGACCAGGAACAACAATAGGAAACAATATAAAGTGAAAAAGTGTGGGGACGAGAAGATTGAGACTTGCACGCTCACGGGTATTTTCCAACCCGGATGAACACGTTAACAATAACGTGAGAGCTCAAAATAATAATAATATGAAACACAAGGAGTCTGAGTTCAATGCATATAATGTATAGTATTTACAACCTGTATTTTTTCCCAATAGTAATAATAATAGTAATCGTTCCAAATAGAGCAAGAGAAAACGGGATATGCTTGGGGGGTGGGGGGTTTGGTGATACTGGCCAATCAGCTACCACGTAAACTGGATTACACTATTTTTCTGACGCGCGCGCACGGGCAGGGGGGATAACAGATTTGCGACTGAAATCGAGAGTTTGAGGGGTGGGCCACCCAAATCAGCTAACTAACAAAAAAAAGAAAAAAAAAAAAAAACTGCTGCAAATTCTTAGGCAACTTAATTCCGACACAATTGTCAGCTCCCCCCCCCCCCCCCCAAACAACATCCTATCCAACGGTTGACGGCAGGGTGGATCCTTCAAAGTATAAAAGTAAAACCCACCAATAACGGCTTTTTGCTGAAGTAAGGTTGTGTGATTGCGTAGTATGGTAATGGCAATTATAAATCCAACGAAGATTCTAGATTACCACACACCACCAGAAACTTTTTCTTTTGTACTTTGTGACATGTCCTGAGCCACTGTTAACTCAATAGGGTATTGCTTGTGCTCAAGTAAATTGGAGCCCGTCCCATAATGGATTACTAAACAGGGCCAGGGATCTAGAAGAGTAAGCGGAACTTGCCGCGTGGTTAACACCTCGTTCCACATAAGGGTATGGGGGGGGGGGGGGCAACTCCGCTTTGTGTGTAGCTCTCCACCTTGCCTTGTTTCCGGCGGTTTGCAGCGTCGTGGATACATAATATTTTTCCCATTCTTCTCGAAGTTACCATTGTGATTGTTTGAGTATGCCCCCCAACACATCACGCTAGATTACAACTGCTGGCCTCTCTCTCACGCTTTTTTTCATTCATTCATTCGTTCCTTGCGGGGGGGGGGGGGGGGGGGGGGGGGGGGGGGGGGGGGGGGGGGGGGGGGGGGGGGGGGGGGGGGGGGGGGGGGG
>JAJSEA010000186.1:0-27657 GCA_026724345.1 Candida sp. AC06
TATTTTAACGCATCAACTTGCTGATTCAATTTGGCCAACTCTTGATTTCGAGTGTTCAAGAAGTCTTCTAATGTGGAGACTTGTGCTTGAATGTCATCGACATCCCGTTTGACCAGTGCCAAGTCGACCTTCTTGCCGCTTTTAGATAACTGGTCTTGCTTGTATTTCAACAATTGTTCAAACTCATACTTGACCAACATTCTTTTTTCCGTTTCCTTTTCACTGGCTTGGCTTCCGTTGCTGACTTTATCCAATAACTGTTCCAAGTCATGCAACTCTCTTCGCAATCTAACCTCCTCCCAATCTGTGCCTTCAGTAGCGGAGAAATCCGTACCTCTCTCGTTTCTCGTGGACGAGGCACCTCCAATCTTTGTAAGGTAATCTTCTGCGAAAGTTCGCTTACCAGCCTGAGACGAAGCAGATTGGGCCGGCTTTGCTTGAGCGTCCAAGTCATAATTTGGCACCTCTTTCGAGAACGTAGCTCTCAAGCTTGCAGGCACGCCTCTTGGGATTCTCTTACCGTTCTCCCTCTGGTTCAAGATATGCAAAAACACCAACGTCTGGTCCTTATCTATAGTCTCAAACGACTTCGGGTTGACCAAGTTCCAAGCAGACGAGATCTCCTCACGTGGTGCGTTCTTCAAGCTGTCGTACAACCCATTCAATGAATTGAACCTGATTCTGCCCAAGGAATCACTGTTCGAGTCGTATATCTTCTCATACGTCGACCGGTCCGTTGGGGAAATGTACCAGTCGAAATCGTTCCTCAATCCATCTTCATCCAAGTCGTCGTCCAAGCCCTGCGATCCAAAATCGTTGTTTCCCTGGTTCACGGCTTTGTTAGCCTGGATCAAGGCGATCTTGGAGGACGGAATCAACCAGGATGGTAAGCTATCAGGCACCTCTTTGAAATTACCATTGATCAAATCAAAGATCAACCGCATGACGATACAGAACTCCTCAAAGTCTAATTTCCCATCGTTGTCAATATCACTCAATTCCCAAATCAAGGATAATTGGGATTCTGGTAATCGGGAGTTTTTCAACACCGGCGACACCTTATCGCCCGTCAATTTGTTGTCGGTGGGTTTCAAACCCTGGAAGATCTGCCAGTACTTCTTGATTTCGGATTCTTCTAATCGTGGCATCGTGGGTAACTGTGTGTGTGTGTTGTGTGTGTTGTGTGTGTGTGTGTTGTGTGTGTTGTGTGTGTGTCTATATGGGTAGGCGTTGGGGCTGGGTGGCAGGGTTGGATTGTTGGTGACTACTTTTTTTCGGTGGTGGTGGTGGTTGTATTTCCCGAGTGCGCCAGAGTTGAGTTGGGTTTTTGCTTGATTACACTTTTTTTTTGATTTTGTGTGGCAGGAGGCAACAAGAAGTAGAAGCAGTGGTGATAGATGAGAGAGGTGTCGATGGGGGGTGGGCCGTCACTCAGAGGGGTGTGTAAGGTCCTAGTTGTGTGGTGTGGACAGCTTAAAGAGGGCAAGTATGAAGCGCAAGGCAATACAGAAGCTCCAGCGATATCTGCCGATCAGTCAGAAACTCAAACCAATTGTGCTGTCGAACAGGTTGTATCGCACTGTAGAGTATGTTTAGGTCTCTTACTGGGTGTCTACGCTCAACTGGAACCCTGTTCTCATTGTTGCTAGTCTGATATCACGTGACGACCGTATTACATAATCCTTCTTTTACGTCACTTTCTAGATCTTTCCTATAATGGGAGGAAGGCAGCCAAAAGGAACGGAACCGTCCAGCGATAGATAAGTCACATGACTCTCTAATTGCTACCCCAGTCAACATTCCCTAACAATAGCCACATGTGACGATAAACCCTCCCTGCCTCTCCTACTCTGTGACATATCTCTTTGTTGGAGTTGATAGATATCGGTGTTTCAATCCCTTCCTTCCTACCACAAACAACCCACACACATAATCAGCCAAACTGGACAGGACAGCAAGAAAAAAAAAATTTCAGAATCAATCAAACAAACAAAATTATAAAATTTTCTACGGCAACCAAACTAAATAACCAACTAAACTCCTCCACCCACAAGTCCACATCCCCCTTCTTGAAACCTATTCCTTCCTTATACAAGAGGCAGCAACCATTTAAGAGAAGAGCATACATACCACATATACACAGCGAACGAAACCACTACCACACAATGGAACTATCCAAACCGTCAACACCATTGAGTGTTGTCCTTGGGAGATTGCCCAAACACACCCTACAACAACAACTGTTTGCCCACTCCAACGTCAGCATTGATCCCATTACACTTGCTATAAACGAGTGCATGGCCATGGCGTCCGCCGTCAGGAAGATGAACCGCTGGAATCAGAGCGGCGTGGCAGCATTGTTGACCGCGGGTGACATTTTTGGATCCAACGACGACGATGATCTCGACGCTGATGGATTGACAAGCAGTTTGGGCATAATCTCAAGCAATTTCTCGTCGGATAGAAACTCGTCCTCAGGGCATGGCCATGGCCACGGGCACGCACACACCCACCACCGTCATAACACTTCTGCGGCTAGCGTAAGTGGCGGGGGAGCAAGTGGAAACGGCGCCACGAGCCATAGATCAGTTCAAGGGAACCTATTGCTTTCGTCGTTCTTACAATTGAAGTCCATATTGATCGAGGCGAAGAATATCTACGATATTGACAGTTTGACCTTGTTGCAACCATTCTTGTTGGTGATCAAGTCGAGCTCCACTTCGGGGTATATCACGGGGTTGTCGTTGAACTCGATTTCGAAGTTCTTGTCGTATGATATAATCTCGTTCAAATCAAAGAATTTACAAAACTCGTTGATCCAGATCATTTCGTCCTTGACTCATTGTCGTTTTGAAGCTGCTGACCAGAATTCAGACGACGCCGTGTTGTTGAAAGTCTTGCGATTATTGGAGAGATTAATTGAAAGTCCGTTATCCATCTTGTTGCCTAATGACGTGGTTACTGAAGTTGTACAGACTTGTTTATCCTTGGGGTGTAACAAGAAAAGGAGCGAAGTCTTGAGAAGAGCAGCAGAAATGTCTATGGATTCAATCACAGTGGAGATTTTCAGCAGACTTAAGGATATTGAACCCGAGCTCGAGCACGGTGATGACTTGCAGACTAATTTCTCAGATACAAAGTTACCCGAAGATAGAATTGGTGGTACTGATATCAAACTGTCAGAGATAAACACGCCAAGAGATCTGCATTCTGATACTGAAGAGCCAGAGCAAAACAAGGGCGATGGCCAGGAGCAACAACAAGAAGAGAAGAAGGACGAAAAGGAGCAAAGCGTGAGCCTCCCACAGTCGGTTGAAACAACCACAGAAGAGCCATTTGGAATTGTGTGTATCAATGAGTTTTTGGGTATTCTTGTATCCATGATTTCCCCATCAAACCAGTACCAGCACATGGAAAGCACTAGAGTCTTTGCATTATCATTAATAAACACCGCAATTGAAGTTGCTGGTTTAGAAATTCCAAAACACCCATCATTATTGACTTTAGTGGCCGACCCTATTTCCAAGCATGTATTACAAATCATCACCACGACTGAATCCCCAGCACTCTTGAAAGCTTCCTTGCAGTTGTTTTCTACCATCGTCATTGTTTTGGGAAGACAGTTGAAACCACAGTTTGAGTTATCGGCTACTTTGATCTTCCAATCTATCCTCCCACAACAGTCCAAGAATGACACCAACAAAATCAATGGAGGTTCGCATATGTCGTTGAGAAATGCACTTTCCAAAGAGGTTTTGATTGAGTCTTTAAGTTTGCTTTGGACTAGGTCGCCTATTTTCTTTACCAGGTTATTTATAGACTACGATTGTGATTTTGAAAAGTCGGACTTGGCTAACAACTTTTTGCAATTCTTATGCAGATTATCCTTGCCCGAGTCAGCTTTAATCACCACTGATAACGTACCACCATTGTGTTTGGAAGGTATGCTTTCCTTTATTTCAGGGGTCAACGAAAGAAGCAAGTCCTGCAAATCCACCGGGGACGTCACCCACGAGTTGATTGAAAAGAGGAAAAAGAAAACTGCATTCATTAAGTGTGCCGAATTGTTGAATGAAAAACCAAAGAACGGGATCAAAGAATTGGCCAAAGAAGGATTCATCAAGGATGAGAACGACTCGCAGGAAGTTGCTAAATTCTTCTTCTCGAAATCCGGCAGATTAAACAAGAAGGTGTTGGGTGAGTTTTTAGCCAAACCGTCTAATTCTGAGTTATTTGGGCACTTTATAGATTTATTTGAGTTCACCGATTTGAGAGTTGATGAAGCATTGAGGGTTTTATTAAGAACATTCAGATTGCCCGGGGAGTCACAGCAGATTGAAAGGGTGGTTGAGAGATTTGCCGAAAGATACGTCCAATGCCAGGAGTATTCTTCTGGCAGTGCTCCTCCATCACCAACCAAACACCAACAGAAACCAGTTCTTGTGCAGTCAAAAGAAGAAGGCGAAGGCGAAGAGGATCTTGAACCTGTCAAGCCAGATAAGGATTCTGTTTTTGTTTTGTCATACTCCATTATTATGTTGAATACCGATTTGCACAACCCACAAGTTAAGAAACAAATGTTGTTGGATGACTACAAGAGAAACTTGAGAGGTGTTTACAACGGTAAGGACTTCCCAGAATGGTACCTTGCCAAAATCTACCTGTCGATCAAAGACCGTGAAATCATCATGCCGGAAGAACACCATGGTACAGATAAGTGGTTTGATGATTCTTGGAACAATATGGTTTCTACTCAAAACTACAAGCTTGTTGACCAAGCCGAGTTTTCGAAAGATGAAATTTGCCAGTTTGACAAGGTGTTGTTCAGCATGATTTCCGATTCCTTGATTGAAACCATCCTCGAGGTATTCAAAGAAGCTTCTGATGATCATATTATAACCCGCTTGATGTCCTCCATCGATAAGATTGCCAGCATCTGTTTGAAATATGAGTTGACTGAACCAATTGACAAATTGACAAACGCATTGTGCGAGTTGAGTACCTTGACCAACCACGAAGTGCCCAAGAAAATACTTGAAGAGAACGCCAACAACAGCAATAGCAACATCCGTCCTGAGATTCCAATCACCCAGATCAAGATTGAAAAGAAAGAAGAGGAGATATACGTCAGTGAATTGGCAGTCTTCTTTGGCCGCGATTTCAAAGCACAGTTGTCGACAGTTGTTTTGTTCAGATTGATTAAAAAGAGCAATTGCAAGATCACTGGATCGTGGGACAAGATTGTGCAGATCATTCTTCGATTGTTTGAAAATTGCTTGATCAACCCTAACTTGTTCTCAGATTTCCAGAATAAAGTGAAGTTGGGACCAATTTCTAAAGTCAAGCCATTGTACATCATTAAGAAAGTCAAGCCTTTGAACAATTCTGGTTTGTTATCCAACTTTGCATCGTTCTTGAGAGGGTATTCTGACGACCCACCTGAGCCTAGTGACGCTGAGATTGAATCGACATTGTCTACGATGGATTGCGTCAAATCGTTGAACATTCCAAACATTTTTGCTGTGGTGTCGAAAGGTCCAATTGAAGATTTAAAGAAGTTTGTCACTTTGCTTTTGGAAGCCTTGCCTACACTCGATGACGAATCAAAGAGATACTACGAAACGGAAACATTGTTCATATTGGAGATTTCTGTCTGCTTCGGTTTGTTGTTGCACGAAGATGAGAAGTTAATGAAGCAAGTGTTTGACAGCCTCAATGAAGTCAAGGACATTTCCAAGAAGGGACAATTGAGAGTGTTGGCTTACAAGTTGTTGTTGTTGAGATACTACGCCAACGAAGAGTACTTGATTGCCACGCTCAAATCGTTGGAAAATTTCGACAAGGAGTTGATTAGCAAGCAAGGAAACCAAATCTTGCAGCCTTTGTTATCTTTGATTGACGACGACTCATGGTGCTGCAAGAAGTTGCTCGTTGAAGAAGAGTACTGGAAGTCGTTGAGAATTTTCGCGGGGTTCCAGATTTATGCTGTTGAGATATTGAGATTCTTGGAGACTTTGATCAAGAGTAATGACATTATACCAGAGAACTACGTGTTGATCTTGGGATTGTTGGATGAAGTTTCGTCGTTAGGCGCAATTGGATCGCAGTTTGAACAAGAGCACGATAACTTGGGAGGAGAGTCCAAGAAGGCTATTGAGAATGAGTACTTTAGAGATCTTGTTGATTTGTCCAAGCATTCTATATCGTTGACTTCCGAGTTGAACTTTATTGTCAGACAAGATAATTTCAAGAACAAGGGGATGTCATATTCTTTGATCCAAGCTTTAGCTCATCAATGTTTCAATCCATGTCGTGAAGTCCGAGAGTTTGCTGTTTTGAAGTTGCAGAACATAGCTCTAGCTATTGAGACGTCAAAAACTACAGATGCGGAAGACCAAGAGGAGCTCACGAGTTTTGGGATTTTCGAGTTTGGATTGTTTCCTTTGTTGATTGAATTGACGAAACCAGAGGTTTTCAAGACAGATAAGATTGGGTTTATCAAAACGCAGTTTGAAATATTCCAGTTGGTTTCCAAGATATTCTTGAAGAAGATTGACGATTTGAAATTTGAAGAAGTGGAGAAGATCTGGTTTGGATTGTTGGAGAATTTCAAGAATCTCAAGATTTACTCTAACGACGGGTACAACGAGAATTGTATTGAATTGATCAAGAACATGATCTTGGTGTTACAGAACATCAAGTTCTTGGACCAGACTGAGAATGCACAGATATACAAGGCGTCATGTGATAAAATGGATGAGATTTATCCACAATTGAAGAAAGAGTTTATGGAAAGTGGTCAACCAGAAGCTAAACAGGAAGAAGCAAACGAAGAGGTGAAACAAGAAGAAGAAGGTAAATAAGTATTTTGTATTATATAACAAACAAAGTAAGGAATACAGATTTATACAATAAATTGCCATACTAGTCACGTGAGATATCTCATCCATTCCCCAACTCCCAAGAAAAAAAAAAAGTGAAAAAAAAAATCAAACCCAAAGATCAACCTCCCCATCATCATCGTCATCAAACCCCCAGCTCAATTCGCAATGGTTAGCACAAAAACATACACAGAAAGGGCATCAGCACACCCCTCCAAGGTTGCCCAACGTTTATTCCGCTTAATGGAGTCCAAAAAGACCAACCTCTGCGCCTCGATCGACGTGACCACAACCGCCGAGTTCCTTTCGCTCATCGACAAGCTCGGTCCCCACATCTGTCTCGTGAAGACGCACATCGATATCATCTCAGACTTCAGCTACGAGGGCACGATTGAGCCGTTGCTTGTGCTTGCAGAGCGCCACGGGTTCTTGATATTCGAGGACAGGAAGTTTGCTGATATCGGAAACACCGTGATGTTGCAGTACACCTCGGGGGTATACCGGATCGCGGCGTGGAGTGACATCACGAACGCGCACGGAGTGACTGGGAAGGGCGTCGTTGAAGGGTTGAAACGCGGTGCGGAGGGGGTAGAAAAGGAAAGGGGCGTGTTGATGTTGGCGGAGTTGTCGAGTAAAGGCTCGTTGGCGCATGGTGAATATACCCGTGAGACGATCGAGATTGCGAAGAGTGATCGGGAGTTCGTGATTGGGTTCATCGCGCAGCGGGACATGGGGGGTAGAGAAGAAGGGTTTGATTGGATCATCATGACGCCTGGTGTGGGGTTGGATGATAAAGGCGATGCGTTGGGCCAGCAGTATAGGACTGTTGATGAGGTGGTTCTGACTGGTACCGATGTGATTATTGTCGGGAGAGGGTTGTTTGGAAAAGGAAGAGACCCTGAGGTGGAGGGAAAGAGATACAGGGATGCTGGATGGAAGGCATACTTGAAGAGAACTGGTCAGTTAGAATAAATATTGTAATAAATAGGTCTATATACATACACTAAGCTTCTAGGACGTCATTGTAGTCTTCGAAGTTGTCTGCTAGTTTAGTTCTCATGATTTCGAAAACCAATAACGCAATGGATGTAGCAGGGATGGTGGTTAGTGCGTTCCTGACAAACCCAGAGTACGCCGCCTCAAACCACGTCACATTCGCCCTTTGCTTCATCCGCATCACTTGCTTGAAGGTATCCACGTACGAGTTGTAATACACCTTGAAGAACGGCTTCGTCTGACCCTTGAGCTTCGCCTCGTTGTAATGATTATACACATCCAACGCTTCCAACCTCGATAAATGGATCTTCTGCACTTTTGAAATCGGGTACTGGATCGCAAGCAACGAGAACGCCGCCGATGCTCCGGCAAGCAACACAAACGAGGACTTCAAGATCTTCATCAGCTTATACCTCTCCAACTTCAACAACTTCTCGTCCACCTGGTCATCGTTCCATTTGAACCACCTCTGCAACTGTGACTTGATCGCCTCTTCACTCCGCTTATAGTACATAATCAACCGGTACGTCAAATTGTACCCCTGGGTCTTGATCGTCTCAAACGTGGAAAAGTAGAACGCAAACCCAAAACTCTCCTTGATCAACGAGAACCCATACCCCGCAAACACCCCAACGAGCCCGATCTCCTTCAACTTATTAAACCCGAACTTCCACAAGTTCTCGTGGTTTCCTTCAAGCATCTCCAGCACCGTCAGACGGGTGTAGATCGCATCGACAGGCGCCGCCGCAAGCGACTGCGCTGCCCCGGCAACGAACCCGGCTCGCCACGTGTCGAACGGCGCATACCAGTTGAAATCGCTGCGTCCGGCCGCGTGCTGCTTCGTATAGTGGTCCAACACCGTCAAGTACGTCGTGTACAAGATGATCCCCGTAGCCGAGTTCGCGATGAGCGGCGGCAAGAGCTGGTCCGGGATGAACTTCCACCCCTCTGTGCGTAGCACGTTGACGATCATCCCGATGGACGAGTGTGTGCGGAAACGGTACGGCTTGTTGGAGATGTCATCGTGCTTGTTGGCTAGGGCCTTGACGTACCGGAGGTAGTCGAATCGTGACGGTCGGAAGAGCTTGACTGGCGTACGGAGATATAGCGATTGAAGCTGGTAGATAAGGGCTCGGATACCTGCGGCAGATAAGGAAACCGTTTGGTTACTGGCCAGTTTCTTGTCGGTGGCTGCTGCAGATGGACGTAGGGCCGTGGTTGCAGAAATGGAGTCGTTGTAGATTAGCGGGCTGGTGAATAGGTCTATTAGTTCAGGTGCATTCTTTAGTATTATTTCATTCATGTTCTTTGGATAGCACTGTACTATATCATCGATGGAAGGAGGGCAAGGGTTGGGTGGCAAAACGGCTGTTTCCTGGAATTCAAAGATTGCATCGATAGGTACAATTCGAGATCTGTGATAATTTTTTTGGTGTGGGTTCGGCTGGTCCCCAGGGAAAAAAGAGCTACGCGGTACTAAATGGCCACCACCCACGGTGCCCCCTACGATACAGATCACCAAGTCTATAAACTAATAATGCTTACAATAATCTATATATAATTGTACAATCTACAAAAAACATCATCTCAATCTTGTATGTTGGGCTCGACACAATGTTTCACGTAGTCATTGACGACATCTGTGTCAAATTCAAACCCGTAGAATTGACCAAGCGAGTCATCGATCAACTTGTCATTCAACTCGATCTTCTGTGTGATTGGGATGTGCCTCAACCTGGCAATGTCTTCTTCGGTCGCGTCACTATCCTCAATCTTCAAGTACTGGAGCAAATCCCAGATCTTTTCAATGTATCTGGCAAAGTTGTCTCTTGATCCAAAAAAGTAGTCAATCAAAAAGTCCCAGTTCTTGTCTGAGATTCCAGGCTTTAGATCGTAGATAAGATCAGTCAAGTCGTCTATTGGCTCTTTGGGTTCCTCAATGTATTTGTTCAACTCAACAGTCAAATCTGCGCAAATACCAAAGCTAGTAACGTTTTCATTTAGTTTGATAATATGCTTGTCGGTCATGAACGTGTTCAACGTGCTTTGGAACTGTTGCAACATCGCACGGTAGATCTTGGGCAAGTCAATCTTGAAAAGCGTGTGGTTGCCAATCGCATTCTTCAACAACACCAAAAATAACCCTTGGAAAGCCAAGCACTGGTAGAAATGCTTCATATAACATGTGGAGTATGTGGTCATAATCACCGACAAGATGGTGTTGTTTGACCTGGAATTCAAGTAGTTGAAGTGGTTAAACAAGTTCATTATGGTGGTCAAGTACGAGGTGTACCTCAAACTTGGAAAGTAGTTTGACTCAATTCTAATGAACGATAACCATTTGATGAACAACAATAGAATCCGTTGGTTCTTGATCAACAACTCGACCTCAAGAAGCGTCACGGGAGACTCTGGAGGAGGCAAGTTCGTTTGTAAGAACTTCAATTCGTTCTTTAACGTGGCGTGGATGTAGGAATACAACTGCAAGTAATCCTTAATGATACCTCTGATAGACGTCGTGTTTCTTGATCTTCGATAGTACAAGCCCCAGACTTCGAGCGTGCTTTTGCTGATTGAGTCCAATTCGTTTTGCTTATAAAGCAAATCCAACAACTTCTTGTGTGGGACAACCGTGTTCTTCAATTGGTTCGAAAGTAACAACGACCCTTTGAACTGGAAAAAGGTAAACTCAATTTCAATCAATCTGATCTGTATCCAGTACTTGGCCAACACCTTGAAAACTTTTGATTCTGGGTATGGGCTCTCGTCTTTACCATCAGGAGCGGGCGAAGAGCCGGCATCATTATGTGGATCTTCAATGGTACTGATAAACTCGTTGTTCAAAACCAAGTAATTCAACAAATTGTTGAACTCGAGATAACTTTCAACCATCATATCGTTGTAGTCAAAGAAATTCTTCGCTATCAAGTACCAGTCCATCAAGAATATGACATCAGTCAAGCTTTCATAAGACAATACTTTTACCTTGATGAACTTCGAGATTTTGATCCAGTCATTAATCACGTCTTGCTTGGGCTTGTACAAGGTCTTTTCAAGTAAAAAGTTGCTACCACCAGACGTGTTTTCACGGAAATCAAACAAGAAGCCATTGGCTAAGATCAAAAAGAACAAACTCAAGTGTCTCAACTCTATTAGACTGAAAGGCACATTCAAGCTCAAGTTTTTGGGGTTTTCATCGTCAATTGCCAACAACTTGTGGTATGTCAGCTTGTTGTGGTTCATCATTTCCGGGTAGTCTTGAAGATCAACCAAGATTGGGTTAATGCTGTTTAAATAAAACTTGGCCAAGGTCTCAAATATGGCAAAATCGTTTGGTAATAGTCTCTTGATTCTCTTGATATCCACCATAGTCAAGTCGACGAATCTCTGGGCGTCGAGCGCAGTCAAACTAGCAATGATATCTCCCGAATGGATATCATCATTGAAATTGACTGTTGTTTGGTTGGCTCCTCTGAGGGTGGGTGTGGTTAGGAAATTGATGGAGTGGTAGTTTTCTGTTGTTGAAGCAGCCTCGGGCTGAAACCTAGGTTGGCGTGGCCGTATTTGAATCATGGAATGTGTTATTCCTTGGCTTGGGTTGGCTCCAGAGCCTTTGCTATTACTGTTGTTGTTGGTATGGGAGGATGCAGACGAAGAAGAAGATGCGGCAGGCACGTCGTGATGGTGGTGGTGATGTGATTGTGAGTTGGTATCGTTCAAACGATTCAATTTTTCCAAGTTCAAAGAGGTGGCATCGATGGAGCTTGCCAATGATGGGATGCAGTCGGAGCTTGTGTTGTAAGTTTGTACGAAATCGTTGGATAGTCTCATTTTCTTGATGTTGGATCTCTTCTTTCGTTCTTTAATCTTGTTCAACTCTTGTTCTGAAGGTGGCTGTGGGGGTTGTAGCAAGCACCTGTTTATTCTCTTGAACTTTTTGCACGCTGTACAAGGGATTTGTAGGTCACATTTGATTTTCAACAACTTGCAAGGGCCGCAACTATAACTTCTTCTTTGTCTTTTTGGTTTGGATGATGCATTGTTGGTGGAGTTGGAGGTAGAATTTGAGTCTGAGGTTGGTTGTGGTGGGTAAGATGATGCCTTGAGTTCTGGGGTTGAGTTGAGGGTGGAGGAAGTAGTAGTGGAGGATGCAGTGTGAGGTGGAGGTTGAGTAAGGGTTGTTGTAGTTGTTGTTGCTGTGGGCTGGGTTATACCATTGTTCGGAGTTGTAGTGTTTGATGACGATGACGAAGAATGCAAGTTAGGGTCTGATTGTGAGGTGAGTGAGATTAGGTTGGATAGGTTGTTGTCCATTATAAGAGGGACTGTTGTAGGAGTGTAGGTTGGTTTAATATTGTGGTTGTAATAAAATGTGCTGTAAATGAATCTGGTTGTCAAATTTTTTTTTTGGCTGTCTGGCTGTCTGGCGGATTGGCCTGGTTTGTGTGGTGGCAGCGTGAGTGTGAGTGAGTGAGATAGAGTGATTGTGGGACAGCCAAGGAAAATATGCAAACAGAAAAAGGAAAACGAAAACGAAAACGAAAACGACAATGAAAATTAAAATAATTGGGTGGGCCACTCAATCAGTCAAAGAAAACAGTCCAGCCAGTTTGTGGAAGCGTAAATGGATTCTCTTTGGTTGTGAAATTAAAATACAATTAAATAGCCCTAGTTGTACCCTATGGCGTTGGTGTACAATACAATCTAATGGGAGGGGCCGAAGATAGAATGTAGTGGAGGTTGTAGTTGGTAGAAAGAAAGAAAGAAAGTGGGAAATAAATCTGGTATTTTTTTTAAAGCAGGATCACTTGTTTATGTATTTATTAATCGACAGGAGTTATGAATCTAGCTTAAACCTAAACTCTTCTTCTTGTTATTCCTTTTTCTAAAGAACACAAGTGGGTGGGTTTTGAGGACAATGTTACTCCTGGTAGAAGTATTTGAAGCCCTGACGCTTATAACCCACGTATTGTCATATGTATATGGAAAGCGACAGAGAACTTCCCACAACAATGGATATAGAATTACACACACAAGTATTATAAACTAGAGGGTGGGGGTGTGCTTCTGTGTCTGTAAGTATGTGTCTAGCTAAGTGGGTAGCTCCGGTGGCCATGGGTGTATCAGTTATTGTGGGACAATATCACCCATCTCCTGCATACAGCCCAGTTAAACGTTTTTCTTCTTTGTAGTGTGGCCTTTGTGCCGGCTGCACGACACTCGCTCGAGAAACAAAACACAAAAAAGAAAAGGGCAGCAGTAGCAACAGTAGCAGCAGTAAAAACAAGGGGAGTACTGCACACAACCCACACGGATTTATCCCACCAATTCCACCTTGACGCCCTCCCACATTAACTCACTCTCTCAACCACTCAACTCTTCCACCTCGCATATACTATCCCATTTCCACATTACCACGACGTACTTCCCTATCCATCTTAAGGTTTTACTTTCTTGTTTATCTCCGTTTTGTCTCATCTCTGCCAGTATCACAAACAGCCCCACCAACAAACTATCACCCCCTCCCTCCTCCCCCTATACTTTAGGTTTTACGGGTGCCATTATGTCCGCCTCAGTGGGATTTAAGCTACGCAGGTCATACACTTTGCCAGAGAGAAACCGCTCGATATGCCCACCGCCCAACAAAAAAATCTAAGCTAACAGTCACCACCACCACCACCACCACCTTTCCTCTTCCTCCTTCTAACCGCTGCATCTTCGCATTAACTCATTGTCTATTTCCTAGGGATCCAGAAAAAGAAAAATCAAGTGAATTTATTATTTAATTGCATCACGAAGATGCACACTTATTGCTCCATTTTTCTCTAAATTTCTAATTTCCTCATTCCATTCTCCGTAAAACCACTTTGGATTATCGTCCTCGCTTTGGCTGGGCGGATATTTTCTTGTCTTGTCTCACAGCGTTCGTTTCTAGTTCCTACATATTTCTTCTCCCATTTATTATAACAACCCACGGCGGATCGGATTTGTATAGGAGTTATATGCGAGTGCAAGCAAGTTCACATGAGATGACCTTCTCGTGCTTCAAAATACGCAAGCCTCGGAGTTTAACAAACGATACTTGGCTCTGGGCTCTTGTATTTATTAGCTGACTATCCATCTAAACCTTGAATACCATCACACTCCGTCTCGACTACCTCCATACCTTTTACACATCCGCTCCCTCAGTGTCCTGTCCTGTCACTCGTATGATCTGCACTGTGGGTCTCATATCGGGAATCCATTTCCAAATGACACAAATCCGGTTTTAAATTAGCTAGTGCTACCGTAACCATACCTACTTTGTGTCACATCATGCGTGCATTCATTCATTCATTCCTGGGCCAGCCAGCGGAACTAAACGAACTAAAATAAAATCGCTTCTAACCGCGCACGCACGTGACTTGAGCGACTACGAAGGTGGGAACAAAAACGAATTACTAACGCCAGAAATCTAGACCTCCTTGCGTCGAGTAAACACGACTTTGCTGCAAGGCGGGCAAGCTGGGAATTGGGACCTAACAATCAACGATTGTATCTGAACGTGGTTGCAGAACAATCAGGGTGCTTTTGAACTTCTAAGCCCGTACTCGATCCGACACCAGTACATCCTCTGGCGCCGGGCTTAAAGGAGTACTAGGACCGTGTCACCGCACTTGAGTGTCACTGGGGGGGTGTACGTACTCTTTCCTACCAGCTTGTGATAGAGTTACTCCCGCCTAGTAGGGTTCCCAGAGACCTGCTTTGTCTACCGGAGTTGCTACAAGGCGGGGGATGCAAAGAACACTTCATCACAAGCGATCACAATCTCTCTCTGTCCCGCAACTCAGCACGATCCCTGGCAAGTTTCGATTTTGTTGAGCATCATTATTAATACTACCGGCCGAAATAACATCCCACTAAACCTTATTTATCTAGCCTGTTGTTCTTAGGTCCAGACACAGACGCGACAGAGTTGTCGACAACAGCGGATAAACAGCGTCGTGACCAAAAGTCACAAATCCGGGATTATACATTACATATATTAACTTTTTGTGTCAGCTACGGGGAATCGCTAAATGGTTTCCGCATCCCCGTTATCTCACGTGACACTTCTTCATTACGAGAAATTAAACAAAGAGAAAAAATTTTCGCGGGAGACATTTGGTGTCACAAAATCACGAACACTAAATCAAGCACGTTGTACGAAAATTGGGGAAGCGTGAAGAAGTGGGGAGAGGGAGTGATGGCCAATAGAGGCATGGCGTAACAGCAAGCGGGTTAGATTTGAAATTATGGCGCCTGGTATCCGTGGGATAACTCAGTTCTAACCAATGAGAAATGGGAAAGTGGGACCGATCGAACGGCATGAACGACGCGAGGAATAGCAACATAAACCGTTGTTATGTACGAACAAGCAAGTCACACGAATGACCTGTATGTCTAGAAAGATGTAAAATTATTCTTGTTGTCCTGTTGCTGTAGGGAGGTTCATGTCTCGTGGGTTGCTGATTCATGTAGGAAAAGTTTAAGATTTGCTGATGATGGTGGGAAAAATTTTCACTTGGTTATATTAGCAGTCACGTTTTTGTTTACGTTCCAGCAGGGACAGAAGTGATTGGGGAAGTCAGTACTAGCCTAATAATAATTAACATGGCTGAATAGTTCTGGCAGTGGTGGTTAATAAAACGTGACCATAATGAGGTTTTTCCGCATAAAACTGTTGCATTGTTGTTGTTAGGAGAAGGAAAATTTTTTTTTCCTTGTGACTAACGTTCCCCAGATTTCAGATCAGTAATGAACAATGACGTCGTCATTACAAAAAAACTCTACTGGTTCTTTCTGTCTTTCTCCGAATACCCAAATACTGCAAATGGTGCTTGTGGGTTAGTAGAAAGAGTCAGAGAAAGAGAGAGAAGGAAAATTTTTTAATATAACTTTAGTAATATTCACAAGATCATCATTCTCAATCCTAACCCTAATCAAGACCTCCCACAGCATTATAAATAGATGCAATATTTCCCTGTTATTAGTCTTTGCTACTTGGAATCAGTTCTCACGTTTAAATCAACAGCAACCTAAGCAACTACTTCCCATCTGATTTTGAGTATTTAACCGTTGTGTCTTGTTTTATCTTTTATTGCATTGTTTTCAGAGCCACCACACCACACACCACACGCATTACACACACATTACACACACACCCATAGCAATAATAAGGAATTAAGCAAAGTTTTAGATTATAGATAACAACACTACCACACCCACCAAAAGGTTCCCAGTTATTTATATATTTATTATTATCCACTCCACGCAAAAGTCTAACTTGAAACCTTGTCAATTTTTTCCCACTTTTTTCCCACTTTTTTCCTTTCTTCCTTATCACCTTTACCTTATCACTATATTTATTTTTCCACCTGCCTGCCTTCCCCCCAACAATGAAACTATTCAGCTTATCCTCCATATCCATATTTATATTCCAGTTCAGCATCGTCAGCGCCCTATTTATTCCCTCCGCGCAGTACGTGCCCCAATCCTTGTTCATCCTCGCATCTACCTTCATTCCCTCCTTATCCATCTCCACGGTTCCCGTCCCGAGCAACTTCGAAGACTGGTTGGCGTACCAGGAAGACGTGTCCTTGAGGTCAATTTTGGACAATATCGGCGGCGAGTTCAGCTCCGACACGCACTTGTTGCCCGGCGTGATAATAGCCTCGCCCTCGAAAGCGGACCCCGACTACTACTACCAGTGGACCAGGGACGCGGCCATCACGTTGAACTTGGTCACGGAGCAGGTGTACAAGAACCCAAGGAATATCTCCTTGGTGAACTTGATCGAGTCGTACATTGAAAACACCTTGGTCTTGCAGAAAATCCCCAATAGGTCCGGGTCTGTTGAAAGCTATGAGAATTTGGGCGAGCCGAAGTTTGAGGTGAACTTGACGAATTTTGATGAGAACTGGGGAAGACCACAGAGAGATGGACCTGCGTTGAGAGCGATTTCCATCATGAACTACTTGAATGTCTTGCATGAGTACAACATCCCAGTTCTCAAAGAGTCTACTTTGCACAACGCAAGTTTTATTTATTACGAGGCGATCAAACCAGACTTGATATACTCGATAAAGTACTGGAACCAAAAAGGGTTTGACTTGTGGGAGGAGATCTACGACTACCACTTCTTTACGTCCTTGGTGCAGCTCAAGAGCTTGAAAATGGGCTTGAAGTACGCTCAGTACTTCAGTGACTCGCAATCTTTCCAGAACGAGTTAACCGACGCCATCACCAAGCTATCCGACTTCATAGCGCACGATTCCGGCTTCATCAACCCATTCAAGCCGTACGTTGTCTCTGGGCCCTCGATCTACCACACCGGCAGGAGAAACGGGCTCGACATCGCCACCGTGCTCGCGAGCTTGTACACCCACGAGGACAACGACACCTCGGTTCCGTACGATATCGACAACGGGTACATTCTCACCACGTTGAGCTCGCTCGTGTCGGACATGAAGTTCAGATACCCGATCAACTTCCAGGACAACTTCCTCGGCGTCGCGTTGGGAAGATACCCCGAGGACGTGTATGACGGATACCATCAGACGGAAGGAAACCCCTGGTTTATAAGCACGGCGACGGCGAGCGAGTTCATCTATCGGTTCATATACAACTTGAGGACAAACAAGAAGGACATTGTTATAAACAACTCCAATATCGACTTCTTCAAGCCGTTCCTCCCACTCGACAGTACGGAGTCCACTGACGATGGTGGCAATCAGGACGACCTTGACGAGTTGATCATTAGGTACAATACCAAGAGCTACACCATGATGCTTGACAAGATGTTCAACTATGCCGACGGGTTCTTGAAAGTGGTGCAGAAACACGTGGGGCTCAATGGCGAGTTGAGCGAACAGTTTAATAAAGTGAATGGATACATGCAGGGCGCAACGAAGTTGACATGGAGTTATGGCGCTGTTCATCAGGCAATCATCGCAAGAAAGAAACTCCTTTAGGAATACAAAAGATGTTGTTGTTTTTAGTTTAGATGTAGAGTTAATGAAATAAACGATTTTTATTATTATGAGACACCGCATTGCAGCAACTGCCACGCTACCAACAAAAAAAATACAAAATGATGTATAAGGTATATTGTAAAGCATAGCTAGATTTAAAACGTTAGTAGATGGCTATGCCCAGGCATCGAACTGTCGGCCGACTCAGTCAAGTCACTGACCCCTCAGGTCCTTCTTAACTGAAGTCAGCACGTCAGGAATTCGAGCACCCGAAACAGTCGCCCGTCTGCTTTCTTACTACGATCCCGCATTCGGCTTCCATGAATTTCGCTCCACCATTCTATATGGGCGGTAATAGGTCTGTTGGATCAATTCTGCCATGGATTGGCAGAGTGTGTTTGGAGGTGGGTTTCGCTTGGCTTGTATTGGATGTGTGGGGTGGAGTGGAGTGGAGTCGAGGATTCTTGGAAATTACACAAATTGACGTGGGCTAGGCAGGACGAAGTTTAATTTGGTGAGCAGAGTTTGAGCGAACCCTGTAGGGATGAGAACTGTTACTTCGGAAGCGTCTGTCCTGGTGTCCCTAGAAACCACGTTGGTCACTAGTCATGTTCTTTGACTCTCGCAAATACTGGAATGATTTATCTTACACATCTACTTGTCCATGCTATTAACAGTCTCAAATACTTTAATCTTCTCAAACTGTGAATCATCGGATGAGGCATAACACGGCATCGACCTATCCATTAACTCCTTCATCTCCTTATCACTCAACAACACCTCCTCATCGTCGTTCTCTTCCTCGCTCGACTTGAAATTAAGCTTGCTTAGCTCCATCATCTGATTGATGTTCAAATCTTCGTCGTACTTGGCAGCACCACCAAACTTCATCACTAGCTTCTCCAATACTCTTTTGCTTCCGGATTTGCTCAACAAGATCTCTTCAATCGACTCCTTCACCATGAATCTGTAAATCTTGACTGGTTTCGTTTGGCCAATTCTATGCACCCTGTCAATGGCTTGCAAATCAGCTTGTGGATTCCAATCTGAGTCCCACAAGATAACTGTGTCAGCAGCAGTCAAGTTCAAACCCAATCCACCAGCTCTCGTAGACAACAAGAAGACTTTGACTTCTGAGTCGCTGTTAAACTCGTCAATCTGTTCTTGTCTAACCTCGTGGTTGGTAGACCCATCTAGGTAACATGTTTGAATACCCAAGTTGTGCAAGTAAACCTCTAATAAATCTAAGACTTTGGTAAACTGACAGAAAATAAGCAACTTGTGCCCATTGGGTAATAATTGTCCAAGCAACTGATCGAGCACTTGAAACTTGCTCAGGTTCTTCTTCACCAAGTCCATGAATTTCCCCGTGTTTGATTCATCATCCTCAAACGGTTCATAGTACATGTACGGCGAATTACAGATGTTCCTCAACTGGATCAACTTGACATTCTGTAACTTCAAACGTCGGATCCTCGAGTAGATGTCGTGGTATAAGGAGTCAATGATGAGTTTCTGTTTCGCTGACTTCGGAGTGACATCTTTGTACTTTTCAACTGCCTCTTCATATGGAGGAATAACTGAACTAACTCTCGAGGAATGCACCACCTCGCTCTCAAATTCATCGTCACTCTCAGCTTCTTTGTAGGATCTGTTGTTTCTTGTCCTCTTTTCTGTGGGGTTTGCAATCACCTTGTTCCCCTTTCTTAACAAATACCGATTGATGTCGAAACCTTCAAACAATGCCTTCTGGTTGTTCTCGATAAACTCCTTCAAGTTGACGGCAACCAAACTTTCAAACAATCTGTTATCCAATGCATCGGCGTATATCTTCTTTTGCAACTTTGTCAATGGAATACGTAACAAGTACTCTTTCTTTGGCGGTAAATTGGTAATCACATCTCTTTTCAAACGCCTCAAAATAAACGGTTGCAAGATGGTGTGCAAGTTTTTCACCAACGTCTCTTGAATATTCTTCTTAATCAATCGCTTCGTCTCCTCGTCTTCGTCGTCATTGTTGCCTTCCGTCGCAGCAAAACTTGTCAACTCGTCAAAATTAAACCACTGCTGGAACAACTCCAAGTCTTGGAAAATATCTGGCAATATGAAATTCAATAACGACCACAACTCGTTCAAGTTGTTTTGCAACGGCGTGCCTGTGAGCAATAATCTATTAGGAACCTCTAATTTCTTCAAGAATTTAATCAACAAACACTGACTGTTCTTCAAACGATGGCCCTCGTCAACTATGAGATACTTCCAATCAACAGCACTCAACCTATTGAAATCACGTATCGACATTTCATAAGACGTGAGGAAGATCTGGTTAGTTCTCGCCAACTTGGTTAAATTAATACCGGCTCTCTCTTGTTTCGTTCCAATATACTTGACAACGTTAACCTGTGGCGCAAACTTTTGGATCTCGTTGTACCAGTTGAACAATGTCGACACGGGCACGACTATCAAGAACGGACCCTTGATCCCGTTTTCTATCAAGTAACTCAAGAAAGAAATACACTGTAAAGTCTTACCCAACCCCATCTCATCGGCTAGGATCCCATTGAGCCCGTTTTCGTACAACGTAACCAACCACTGCAACCCGTCCAACTGGTAGTCCTTTAATGTGCCACCTGTGATCAACTTCGGCTGGTTCTTGTTGCTACCACTCTGTGACTTTTCAATAGCCTCACGAGTTGATTTCGTGGATTCTGAAATGTTTGTCGATAACATCGAAACCACATCCTTCTTCGTTTTCTTCCCTCCAGTCTTTCTCTTCTTTCTCTTTGGTTGTTCCGTCTCTGGCTCTGGCTCTGGTTCCTGTGGCTTGTTCTTGCTTTCCAACGTAGACTGCAAGATATTATCAGCGATAATCTTTGAATAAAGCTGACTCTTCTCAATCAAGTTGTTCAACCTGTCGAGTTTCCTACCTTTTGATAAATGGTTAAACTCACTTTGTTTAGAAGCATCCTGGTCCTTGTTCAACTGTTCGTCTTCTATGATCTGCTTCAAGTTCAGCTCTTCATCGCCGGACGATGGTAGTGGCAGACTAGTAGTCATTGGCTCAGAAAGGTGTTGTCCCAGGGCTGTAAGAAAATGGCTGCATAACGCGTTGCCTTTTTTTTCTTAGGGTTTTGATTTTGGGACACGCGAATGACAGTCCAAGAAAGTGATGTATATTAAAATGGAGATATATTGCCTGTTTTGGAAGTCTACATCACGTGACAGATACTAATCGCACAAATTAGAGTTCGCCGGAGTAACCTCAATTGTTGCACAATCAGTTGGGCTTTCACTTTTTTGCAGGTTATCAGTGACCAAATCCGTAACCTGCAACTTTTGTGTGCCTGTTCTTCCCTTTTTTTGCAATGTGTTGTACTGTAGAACCAGTTACGTCAACATGAGTTCAAGATAATCTGGGTTTATTAAACCCATCCACAGTTAAAATTTTTCTTACATCGTCAGAATGTTGTGTTGGGTTTTGGTTCGAATACTTTATTTACTTCTTTACTCCATCGTCGAGATACCAACATAAGTTTATTACCGGTTATATATTTCCAGATACTTATAATTTAAATACCATCCTCCTTCCCCCCTTGCCCTTGCTTATATTTTTTTCTGTTTTCTTGTCCTTCTTGTATCGTATATTTCCTCCCTTTCTTTCCCAAAGTGTCATCGCTACGATTTAGATCTATCTACCTCCAGCGTTTCCACAACCAGAACCACCATACCAGAACTTTTTCAAAGGTTACTTACAAAATGGGTAGAGAAAACATCTTGAAATACCAATTGGAACATGATCACGAGACAGATCTTTCGATATCGCCTCCAAATGGTACCACAACTCCAGATAAGCCCAGACCCGTTCGTGTTTCGGGTGTTCACGCCAATTTCCCATTCACCTTGTCGAAAGACTCCACGTTGCAGGACTACTTGCACAACAACAAATACTACGTCGACTCCATAGACCACAACCACGGCAACGAGATATTCGACTTGAACGGCAAAGGTCAGTCCCCACACACCTTGTGGATTGGGTGCTCGGACTCACGGGCCGGTGAGCAGTGTTTGGCTACGTTGCCCGGGGAGATCTTTGTGCATAGGAACATCGCCAACATTGTCAATGCCAACGATATCAGCAGTCAGGGTGTCATTCAATTCGCCGTTGATGTGTTGAAGGTCAAGAAAATCATAGTGTGTGGCCACACCGACTGTGGTGGGATCTGGGCATCCTTGTCCAAGAAGAAGATTGGCGGTGTTTTGGACTTGTGGTTGAACCCGGTGAGACACACCAGGGCTGCTAATTTGAAACTACTCAATGAGTTGAACGACAAGCCAAGAGACAAGGCTAGAAAATTGGCCGAGTTGAACGTGATCAGCTCGGTGACGGCGTTGAAGAGGCACCCTAGTGCCAGTATGGCGTTGAAGAAGGGAGAGATTGAGGTCTGGGGGTTGATGTACGACGTCTCAACCGGGTACTTGTCGCAGGTGGAGATCCCAGACGACGAGTTTGAAGACTTGTTCCATGTCAATGATGATGATGACGAAGAGTATAACGCTCATTGAGCTAATAGACCGTGATAGAGTATATAGGTGTTTTCAGTTCTCGTGTATATTTCCGACCGGATATATTTTTGCATACATTACATATTTTTTAGAGTTTTCTGGTGAGATGAGCCTCTCTCTTTGTGTGTAATGCAACTCCGAAGAGTAAATAGTAATTATCGGGCATTTTGTGCCGAGGCAAATTAAGAACACACGTGTGAGGTGTGTATGTATTTCTATGTGTGTGTGTGTAACCTGTAAATGCGGGTGCTATATCCTGTATAACGAAATCTAAGTGGTTTCCCATTTCAAGTTGAATCTGCCCTCTGGCACTTCGTAGCCGTCAATGATTTCAAGAACTTCCTCGACGGTGTTTCCGACCTTGATGATCTGTCCATTCTTCTCGCTCAAAAACCCAGCTTCAACGAAACCCTGGATGGTCTTCAAGAAGTTGTCGAAATACCCATCAATGTTGTAGATGACAATTGGCTTAGCATGGACATTCAACTGACACCAGGTGGTGATCTCAGCCAACTCATCAATGGTACCAATACCGCCTGGCAAGGCCACAAAGGCGCTTGACTCTTGAGCCATCAATCTCTTTCTGGTGTGCATATCTTTGACCAAAGTGGTCTTTCCGTACTGGCTCGAGTCAGGGATCGGGGTCGACCCGTCGTGGTTGTCGATAGATTTCTTCAACTTGTCGTTCAACGTCTCCTCGTCGGTTCTTTCTCTGCTGATCAAAGCTTCTGGGATGATACCGTGGACGTATCCTCCGTTGGTTGCGCAGCCTCGGGCCACAGCACCCATCAACCCAGTGGAACCACCGCCGTAGACCAAACCCCATTTTTTGGCAGCTAAGGCGGTGCCGAACTTGGATGCTTCTTCGGCGTAGATTGGTTTGTTTCCGAATGATGATCCGCAGAAGACGCAGACCTTGAAAGTTTCTTGTTGAGTCATTGTTGTAGTTTGTTTTCGATTTTTGTGGTGATAAGAAGGTTCTTGTGGAAGAGTATCAGGTGGTATATGGCTGAGTATTTATACTGTGGTGGTGGGGAGATTCGACAAACAATGTGTAGATAAGAAAAGGTATGACTATATTTCCCAACGTGTGATGATTTAGTCAACGGTCTATAGAGCTTCCCACGAAGCGCTCTCTCAGTGAAAAATTCGCGCTGATAAATTTGTTCCGTCGGGTGCTCCTGATAACGTGCCGTTGGTCGAATTGGGCAGTAAGAATGCCACAGAATCGTGTCCTCTTATCACAGCAGCTCTTCCAACGGGTTATATACAGATATGGTGATGATAATGTAACCGACCAGCTTTCCTTTGGTTGTCCCGCTATCATTGACACTCAAAGGGAGCGACTAAACCACACCTGGGAAGTGTGGGGAGCACGGCACCTCAGCGATCTAGCTCAGGTTCTACAAATCTCTTCTAGATTCGATGGTCACTGGGGATTTACTTAGACCCTGAAGATGGGAACACTTCGTCTCCCTCTAGGCCTATGTATTTTCCATCGAAATCCTGGCGACAACCTGACAAAATGATTCTGGCCCCACTCTTTGTCGGCGCCAAACAAAATTTCTGGACATTGGACCTCTGCTGCCGTTAGGTCGACGCATTCTTTTGTTTTACGCCTGGCTCCGCGGCCGAAAAGGAACAATGCCCCGCCGCCACGAGTTCTTCGTCAAGAAAAATAATAATAACAAAGATCAACGAACAGTAACAAAACATGGATTCTCTATTGACCAAAACACCCAGCCAGACGTGTTTCGTTTCAGTGTGTTTCTCGAGAGCTGGCTCTTGTTCTAGAGGTTGAACAATTCCCTCCCATCATGGCCATGGCCATGGGCATTGGATATTTTCTTTCATCTTGATGCAATTTCAGGAAATTCGTAATTCTGATTAGTTGATTCTTTCGTTTCGGAAATTTGGCAACTTCTAGAAGATATTCATCGAAAGGGTAGCCCCCGTGAGTCGAAGGGAGAGGGTGTGCTAAAGTGAACAGAGAGATCCTCTGTGATTTGCTCGTTCTATGCTGCCTTGATTCTATGACACACTTTCAGGTGTTGTGAAACATCACAGGTAAGTAGGCAAGACCCCCGTTAATCAAATTTTGTTTGGAAACTCAACAGACTATTTACTGTTCCGCTCTTCAAGATTGTTGCAAATCTGAATTCTGAGAAGAAATAAAAATTGCATGATTGGGGTGGCGGGTAGGCGCATGAAATTGTAGCAGGTGAAATTTACATAACCATGGCATCACCCGCTCTTCCACCTCCTCCCTCATCCCTTTCACAGAGAATGAGTGTGTGTGTGGTATGCCAAATTACATGCCCACTGGCGCAATGATGTAGTGGTACTCATTCTGACGCTAGGCTGGTACGTCAAATGTGAAACTATGGAAAGGGAAGGGGGCGAAAGGGGAGCGGTATTTCTTCAACAGAATAGGTCATTTCGAATACAAATGGAGTATGATACTGCACACACCCAGCGCTACCCACACCACCACAGTTGTGTAACCCCCTTTGATGTAAGGCACCGTGTTCTGCAATTTCTTGAAGTTGACACCTACATACGCTCTCTCTCTCACTTGCATTAGTCCATAGTGCAAAAGAGTCATTGGTAAACGTATAACTAGAACCCAGAGAATCTACTGACTGTAATCCCAATTCAGAAATGTAATTGGATATTTGATCACTAAACCATCGTCTAGCGTGAAATTTAAATTGTTACACGTTCATCGTGGATCAAACTTGTAAGCCGGTTCTTACAAGAGAATAACCATACGCTCCAGCAGCTGTAAATCCTCCAACCGAAAGACGCACTCTCTAATCCATAAATTGGCTGCCGGCCAGAATAAAGGGAATATTTACGGGGGGACAGTAGCAATAATTAACCTTAAATGTGTGTGTTGAGGTACTCTGACCCTGCCATGTGCATGAATGCCTAAAAAAAGAATAAACCTAGTTTTTCTTCACTTACTTGATTTTGCTACGATCATTCTATTTTTGGGTACTCTAGGCGGTTACATGCGACGAACTGTGGATTATTTGCTACATTCAATTGCCAATCAAAACTGCTGCCGCATAACGCCCATGTTTACATTTCCGTTTGCTGCAAATTTGTTGTTTTTTTCGGCCGCTGAAACACGACCCGCCACACGTCTTGCTCTCCCCTTAGTTTTGTCCTTTGGGGAACGACCTAAAACACAACGCGACTGCCCCAAGTGCCACGCGAATATCTCACAAGTTTACCACCACTTCTGCCTCCACAAGCTCAAGATCATGGCAGGGCTAGAACACTCTAGACGATGATTTGCTTATTCCTAGAGTCACAGGGTACTCCCGGCGAAAATCCACAGATTGTCGTTGATTGACAATGAAGTAGGAGAGGGAGAAAACAAGAAGAAACCAACGATTTTCAAAAGTTCTGTTTCAACTTCAGGTTGGTATGTTGAACATCCCACATCGTTAAAAGCTTACACAAAAGGGCAAGTAGGCTGCTGTGAAGGGTGCATGTTTTGGGGAGGCGGCGGCCGCTTTTTTTGCTGCAAATTCAGGTTGTGTGGGCGATGTGTTTCATTTGTTCCCAAAACTTAATGCTGTTTATTGCTTTTTCGTGGGCTTCTGGTGAACTTTCACAGCTTAATCCAGGTGTATTGAAAACAAAAAAGAAAAGATCACACAATTACAGGGCCAATCCACAGTGTATGCGATCACGGAATCTGCTGCTCCCCTTTCAATCCTGCTTGCTTGTCTCAAGTGCCAATTCCTATAACCCATCATGAAATAGCTCATCCCCAGAGGGGGAGTGAGGATCCACACATGAACAAACCCTGGTTGCCGTTTGAGAAATATAAATAGTTGCCAATTATCCTCATCAATTGACCAACTTGGTTTTCTGGTTCTTTTGTTACTTCACCAGTCTACGAGAAACAACCACCAAACAATGAAGTTTTCTAGTGTTGCAGCTGCTGCTGTCCTTGCTTCGTCGTCGTCAGCATGTTTCCTTCCTATCGTTGAATCGCTTTTAGGTTGTGTCTACCCAAAGCAAAAGCCATCTTATAAACCTCAGCCAGGCTGGGGTGGTAAGCCAAAGCCATGCACTACCAGAATCCCACAAACCCACACCACTATCATTATTCCATGTAGTACGACTGGTGTTGTTACCTGGGGTGGTTCTACCACTACTGTTACCTTGACCCCAGGTACTACGGTCGCTACTGTTCCAGCAACCACTGTTACTGTTACTCCAACCACCGGCCCTGTCACTGAAACCGTTACTCCACCTGCTACTCCAATCTACACCACCACTGCTCCAACCGGTCCAGGTACTGAGACTGTCACTCAACCAACCGGTCCATCTATTATCACCAGCATTCCAGTTGGCACCACTGTTACTTTGTCTGTCCCATACCCAACCACTGTCACCGTTACTGGTCCATCCTACACCACCACTTTGACCTTTGTTCCAGGTACCACCACTGTTTCACTTCCAGGTACCCCAACTGGTCCAACTGGCCCAGGAACTGAGACTGTCACCCAGCCAACCGGTCCAGCTGTGCCAACCACCAACATTCCAGACACTGGAACTGTTGTCACCGTCACTGTCCCATACCCAACCACTGAAACCATCAGCTTGCCAGGTTTCTCTACTACTGTGACCTTGACTGCTGGTACCAACACCGTTACTGTCCCAGGTACCCCAACTGGTCCAACTGGTCCAGGTACCGAGACTGTCACCCAGCCAACCGGTTCAGCTGTGCCAACCACCAACATTCCAGGCACTGGAACTGTTGTCACCGTCACTGTCCCATACCCAACCACTGAAACCATCAGCTTGCCAGGTTTCTCTACTACTGTGACCTTGACTGCTGGTACCAACACTGTTACTGTTCCAGGTACTCCAACTGGTCCAACTGGTCCAGGTACTGAGACTGTTACCCAACCAACTGGTCCAGTCACTGTCCCACCAGGTTCCACTGTCACCTTGACTGTCCCACAACCAACCACTGTTACCATTTCTGGTCCAGGTTACACTACTACTGTCACTTTGACTGCCGGTACCAACACCGTTACTGGTCCAACCAGCCCAGGTACCGAAACTCAACCAACTGGCCCAACTGGTCCAGGCACTGAATCTCAACCAACCGGCCCAACTGGCCCAGGTACTGAGACTGTTACCCAACCAACTGGTCCAGTCACTGTCCCACCAGGTTCCACTGTCACCTTGACTGTCCC
>JAJSEA010000187.1:0-28352 GCA_026724345.1 Candida sp. AC06
GAGTACCCTGCTGCCTACGAAAAGTTTGTTCCATACGGTGAGTTATGCTACAACAACCCTAACGTCTTGACCTGTTTCGTCGCTGCATTGTTCAGTCCAAAGCAGCCAGACAAGGGCGACTTGAACCCATACGACTCGCGAGTCAAGTGCGGTAACAACTCCTTGTGCTACGACCAGATCGACTACCTTAACGATTACTTCAACTTGGAATCAGTGCAAAAGTCCTTGGGCGTCGAAAAGAGCTACACCATGTGCTCCAGCGAGGTTGGGTCCCGCTTCATCACCGACTTTATGAGACCATACCAGCGCCACATCACGGCATTGTTGGACGATGGCATCCCGGTGTTGATCTATGTGGGGGACAAGGACTTGGTGTGTGACTGGGTCGGCAACTTGGCATGGGTCAATGCGTTGAACTACACTGACCATGAACAATTTGCCGCTACTCCGTTCAAGCCATGGCACACTCTCAGTGGCAAGCACGCTGGGGAGGTCAAGAACTATGGGCACTTTACTTATTTGAGAATCTTCGACTCTGGACACATGGTGCCAATGGACCAGCCTGAGAACTCGTTGGACATGCTCAACAGATGGACCAGAGGTGATGTTCGTTTGTAGATCAAAGCTACAGTGAGTGTATAGATAAAAAAAGAATACAATTGAAGAAAACGCAGTCTACCTATGGAATAGCCAAGGCTCCCCAAACGCAGATACGTTGCAGCTAGATGGGTATCATAAGAATGTGAGTAGTAGAGAAACTTCAAAACGCTATGTCAAATATTCACTCCATTTCCACGGATAATACCGTATACTTTATGAAGAATGAAAACGATTGATGGATGTGAAGAATTTGCTCGAGCTTCTCTTTTTCAACTTTGGTTTGGGTGCCCGTACACTATACATCAAGTACACACGCTTTGTTCCCACCCCTGTACCATTCTAGACTCCTACATGCCGTTTTAGAATGACCACAGTGATCACAGTGGTGCTTTCGCTTCCACTGCCTTGCATTGCGCTAGATAAGTCCATAAGAGCTTTACATTTGGCTTCGCAAATCACGTGATCACGATCACATGACGCATATCCAAGACTTTTTGTCTTTCCATTCGGCTGAAAGGGGACAGGGAGGAAGAGAAAAAATTTTCACTGCGTATGGTAGCGCAGAAACTTTAATAAAAAAAAAAACAACGGATGAAATTTCTTTTTCTTTTTTTTTTTTTCTTAGTTTGAAGAAAAGGGATAGAGATGGCGAAACGACCAAACAGCCAGAACAATAGAAGGAGTAGGAAGTGTATGAACTCATGCATATACTATGGTTGTGAATGATCGGTGGTGGAATAGGATGGCAAATTGGGTGCGTTGCGTAGTTTACTCTCTTTTCTTTTTTTTTTTTGTTTTGTTGGTGAATTACGGGGTTTGTTCGGGCGTTGGGGTATTACGTGGGACTGAGTTGTGAGTGGGCGAACTGGTGCGTCGTTGTGCTGTAGATGTGCGAGATTTGTGTAGGTGTTGGAGGGGTGGGTGTATAAAGAGAGGGTTTATCAAGCTGCCGGAGCCAGGGCCGATAGCCAGAGTTGGAGAATAATATATCGTGATATGTTATTTTTGGTAGCAGGTTGTAGACTGTGTGTGGGAGGAAGGAAGGAAGGAAGGAAGGAAGGAGCGTAGTAACTAATAATACCATGTTTAGTTAATGTTACATATACGTGTTACCGACCAGGACTACAGCATATTTCTTGTGTTTGGGTGGGTATGTGAATTTTTGACACTTGCATTAGCATTTGTCACCGATAAGTAGCACAAGACACTAACGAGTTACACATACACCAGAGATGAACAGCACAAAACAGGGTCAGAGCGTATCGCCCTAAGTAACACAAACCTTAGCCATGGAAGAGGAAGAAGGGAATCCCTTGGGTTCCTTGTTTTCCTTCTCACCCAACACAAAGCTTCTTATGTGAAGAAAAATTTTCCTCTGGTTATTTTGTTTGTTTTTGTCTTGACGGTTGGGCCATTGTTCTACTGGCGGCTGGCCTGCTTTGTGCCATGTGTCTGGTACGGTTCGGGATGGGCTATGGATTTGGTCATAGGGTTTTTCTCTTGTTTTTGTTTGCCTCCCAATTACTTTTGAGTTACAATCTTCATCTTAATCTGCTAGGCGTATGTATGGTGTTTTTGCTTGTAAAAATTTTCATCTCGCCCTGATTGGTTATGTACGACTTGTGTTATATTCCGTTATGCGTCCTCAACAGCAAGCACACCGCTCTTCCCCCCTGTCAGACCAATAGGGAGATCTTCAATTGTAAGCCCGTACAGTGCAGGACAAGGGGAGGGGGTGGTGCTAGACGAGACTCGCACACCATCCTGAAACTATGTTGGTGGGAGTGTAATTGGTTGAGAGTTGGCGGTGTTTACAGGGTCGTAATAATAACTGGCCAATCATGTCCTACTCAAAGGTCATAACTAAAACTAACGGCAAATTCATTAGCTGGGTTTATTGAGTGGCAGTATGAGCCCGGAAAATTCTTCTAATTAAAAAAAAAAAAGGAAAACAACAAAAAATGCCTTGCCTTACGTAAGCAGCTTTGTCTGTGTGTGTGCGCCATAAGATTTTTTTAATCCGCCGTTACACAAAAGCCTTGTTTAGACTTTGTGCAATAAAAAAATTTTTCAAAAATTTTTATCTCCAGGAATATACCGAAGCAGAAACTACAGGCAGACAGTTTGGTAAACAGTTGGGTGTGTATTATACAGATAGGACGTATATATGTATATGTGTGAATGAACAAGTATGAAACTGGAGTAGTAACCAATTGCTGTAGCTGGACTCCCCCGACCCTCTTCCTCTTTCTCTAATAATGACCTTGAACTAAACAAAAAAATGTAATGATAAAAAATGCAAAATAAATGAAAAAAAACAGTGAAAATATAAAGAAAAATCAGGAAGGACCAATAGGATGAACTAAACTAAATGAAATTAAATAAAACAATCAAAAAAGGGACGGGGCGGGAATTCTTCATAGCAATCACTCTTTACAAGAAGAAGTCGTTGATCATAAAGTTGCCAGTGCTAACCATTTCGCTAGCCTTGCCATTGATCAAACTGTTCTTGTTCAATATCTTGGACAAATCCTCTTCTTGGTTCATGACATTATCCATTCTCTGTTGGTAGTACTGCTGGCCAGCGCCATTGACCATTCCCAATCCACAGTGGTAGTAGTGGTGGTGGTGGTTAATCTTGGGGATGTATAACGATTGAGTCTCGGACTTGGGTGTGGTGATTGGAGATACGTCAGATTCGTCACTGCTGTCACTGTACTCCTCTTCGGAGGACACACTCAACGAGTTTCTAGACGACGATTCCAGTAGACTGCCTTGGTCCTCTTCCTCTTCGTCGTTGTAAGAAAAGTAGTCCTCAATGGCGTACTCCTTAGGCTTGTTGCCGAAATTCACATTCTTGAAAAATGGGACTTCAATTGGCTTGCTAATTGGTTGCTGTGACTGTTGTGTTTGTTGTGACTTTGTCGGCACTGCTTCTTCTTCTTCTTGGTCCTTGTTATTGAGCAATGAAAAAGTATCCTTGTACTGGTTCTCCAATCTTCTCTTGACGTAGAACTGGCGGATATTCTCCTGGATAATCTGCGTGAAGTTGACATTCTCAATCTCTATAAGTGCCTCGTCGTCTTCATACTCGTCTAGCTGTTGCTCCTCACAATCGTCCTCTGAGGACTGTTCGCTCTGGCTGTCAAAGTCCAGCAAGAAATCCTGATTGATGTTGGACAAACTCAACAATTTTTCCACTGGGTCAATCTTGTCTGTCTTCTTGAGCTCCTCCTCCTCAATTCTGGATATTTTTCTCTTCTTTCTAGGGGATTCATCTTGTATGATAGGCTGTGGTTGTTGTTGTTGTTGTTGTGAGTCAACTAAAGGTGTGTTAGTTTTGGCTTTTGCAGAAAGTTTTCTAGTACGTGTAGACTTACGTATGTATTGGTGTTGTTGTGTGGATGACATTAAAATGCAAAGGAAGTGGGAAGTGGGAAATGGAGGTGTAGGTGTAGTTGTTATGAATGTGTCTATGTGTTTCTACTATAACCAGATGTAGAATATGTAGTGTAGCTAAGTGTAGTGTGTGTGTGAATTGAAGTTGTGAGTGTAGCAAATAGTGATAAATAACCCCTCTAGTGTAAGCAATAAGCAAAGTGGTTGTGCAAAAGATAAAAGACAAAGAAAGAAGGAATAACACTACAAAGTTGGATGAATATTTGGGGCAAGTATTGGTAAATTTATATTCTTCTAGCCTAAAAAAAAAAAAAAAATTTTCAGCTAAAAAAAAAAAGAAAAATTTTTTTTCTGGGAGAGGTTGTCTTTGTGCTACAAATGCATGCACGCACTCTAAAAAAAACTAAACAATAAAAAAATAAATAAAAAAAAAAAAACATAGAAAAATTTTTTGGTTTCTGGCGCACGCCCTGCAGATTTCCTACTTTCTTCTCTGGCTTTTTGCATTCTACGGTTAATCCAGCCAACTGGCAAGCCAATGAGAGAGGTAGTAATTGGCCCATCGAAAGGGGGGCAGACGACTAGCTATCGCAGTTGCAGTTGCAAAAGTTGACCCACCACAATCTACAAAGATAATTGTGACATTTTCGATTGGCCTGTTCTCCAAGGTGACAATTCTTGTAAAAAAATGCAATCTTATCCCTTGTTGCTTTCTACACCTCCCCGTTTGTGGTATGTAGTATGTACGCCGGGAGTGTTAAAGAAGCAAGAGGAACGACGAAGAATGGAACACCAAAGAATCCAAATTAAAGGGGGGGAGTGAGAGAATGAGGGAGAAACAAAAACCCACCCATAAATGACCTACAATACGGTAACTGGAAGTTTGCCATTGCTTCCCAACTGCTGAGAAAAAGAAAGTATCTTCTGTGTTGAGGATTATGGTTGAGTGGCTGCAATAAAGATTGCTTTGCTTCCATAGTTGTTGAGCTTATATTTGCTGTTTGCTTAGCGTGAGTGAGTGAATAAGTGCGAGAGAAGCGGAAGTCAGTCGGGTAACGAACAATGATAAACTCAGTGTTACTGCGACTGTTACTGGTGCTGTTCCTGCTCCACTGACAAATATTCTTCCACTCTCTGTCTCTCCTCCCCATTGTTCTTGGTATAACAATAACAAAAACCCAATAACATAACAGTCATATTGTGCAGAGTAAGCACAAAGTATAATAATGCCTGACTAATCTCATAACCCACATGGACGGAGCAGATCCGGACTATCAAGCAACCCACTAAAAAAGAAACTAAATACCTTGTCTGTTCTTCTCCTTCTTTGACTTTCTTCTGTATGGTATGCTATTTGGCTCTCAGTATTTTGTAAGCAGTCTGCATAATGTAATATTTAACAGGTTTTGTTAGTTTTGTAGCACGCATGTATCCTCCTCAAGAATACTGTTCCACAAAGCTTTGGGAGAAAGCAAGGACTTCCAGCTTTCACTCCTATGGAACATGCTGGACAGAAACAAGGATCATGGGATCGTTGACAAAGGTGAGCCAAGACACTGACGTCTATAGTTTAACATGTGTTTCCATTATGTCGTTAGCTTAACGTAAGCTAAGCATTCTCCCAGTGAAAAATCTACACTAATTTAACTAAATTGCAAAGAAAAAATAATATAAACGAATGATGTCTAATTTCCGCATCAAGTTCAAACCACCTGAGAAACACTAGCCTGAAATTTTTGCATCTATATCTCTCACTATCGCTATCTATTATCCGTGACTCCCTAATTCAAAAAAGCAATCCGCAATCACCATCGTGATAATAATATCGATGATAAACGACGGGGTGGTGGTGAAGCATGCGATGGTGGATACACGGGATACCACAGTGTATATATTTTTAGCATTTTTTAGACCTACATACATAGCTTTGGCGTTGGAAGAGTCAGCCTGGAACTCATGGGAGTTGGGGGACAGGTCAAATCCGAATCAAACACAAGGCTTTTTCGGCGAGCCATTGTTCCGGCGTGAAGAAAAAAGGGGGGAGAGGAAGGAAGGGGGAGAGGAAGGAAGGGAGGGAGGGAGGGAGCGCGGAATCAACTACAACCTCTACGTACTAGCATTTTAGCAAGATTAGGTGTAGTTGTAGCAACACTTGCAATTTGGGGGGGTAAGAAACAGGTGTTCAACATCATGTTGTGGTCGTTGTTGTTGTTGTTGTTGTTGTTGATGCTGCTGGTGTTGATGTTGATGCAAACGTTGTTAAAAATAATAGAAGAACGAAGGATAAGAAAGGTTGCACTGAAATGAAACAAAAGCAAAAAGACAAACTCAAAGACAATAATGGTTCCATTGGACAAGGTTCTTCAAGGGGGGAAGAACAACAACAACCACAAGAGCAGTGGAATGATTTAAAAAGAAAGACAGCAGAACAATGGGGGAGAGAAAGAGATAGAGAACCAAGAATAAGCACTAAAAATATTTAGGGAGTATCTCTTATATTGTAATGGCCATGAGCGAAATTTCAAGTTATAATACAATAATGAATAATAAACAAAGCAAGTTAAATTAAGCTTGCCCACTGACGGACTAGGAGCTCCTCAAGAATTATTTGTTACAATGGGGTGTGTGATCCATGCTGTGTTATGCTCTGATACGCCATGCCATGCACAGACGCAATTTCATGTATGTGCCACCAACCCGCCCACCCCCAAGAACTAACCCAAACCAAAGCAAAGTGATATAAGCTAGCTTCTATTATTTGCTTCCTTTGCATAACACAATGTAACACCAAACTCCGTAAGCACTGATATCATTCACACTGGGCAAACAAGTGTATACATATATCCTTCTACAGTAGATTCATCTGGAACAATGCAGCCTCCCACGAAAAGAAAAGAAAAAGCGGAGGGCGCGCGAGAGAGAGAGAAAGAGGTGGCATAGAGGGAAGGAGTCATATCTCCACTTCCCTCCACGTATATCCCTCTGTTTATTGTAACATGAAATTTTTGGGGGGTGGTCATTTTTCCCATTTTGTGGGGATGATACAATGTAACTAAAGAGGAGTCAGGTAGGTAGCACGTTCTAGACGTGCTGGTTCTCCCGCTGGTTCCTCCAGGGAGAGTTCAGTTCAGTTCCACCGTCGTAATTGCAAATAAATAAACGCACACACACACGGGGTCGATGGATGGATGGCATTTTGGGTGAGATCGAAAGTGGGGGGCGGTATATGGACTAATCGGGATCGACTAATTACGTACCCTCCTCAGTGGTATCAACACTTGGGGGAGCATGTCTCTCTTTGATATCGGTATGCAGTAGAGCTACTTGCCTTGGGATTGTTCTGAGCGTAGATCTTTCCGACTAAAAAAGCTTGGAAAGCTGGTTTAACAGGAGTAGCATATACTCAACTCTATGTGTGTGTTCTCAACGATAAAGTCTTACCGAGTGGGTATAAACTCACACCTGGATAGCAATTATATTGAGTTTGATAATGGAGAATACGAATGGACTTGCGGATATATGGCCCTCCCTTTGTTTGGTGTTTTATACACGCACAAGCCCACATGTTTCTCTCGCTTTTTTTTTGGCACTCCCATGGATGGGGTATCATTTTGCAGTAAGTGAGATCACCAGAAGACTCCTGTAGATTCCATTATCCTCTGGCTCACCAGTTTGTACTGCCACTAGAGCTTTGCTACGATAACAATCACATTAGTAATCGGACTAACGAAGTGACCACTAACGACCGTTTAAGACGTCAGACATATTTCTATTGCCACATCTGTATCGCTCACACTTCCTCGTATCTACATCACCTGTTAGGTTGCCCGCACACGCCGGGAACGTTCGTTAAGTGGATTGTATCCCCCCTAGCTTTACACTGCCTCGTCCTCTTAGCTGCCCTTTTTTTGACCACGATACAGCACAATGGAGTGTTTCACTTGGATTACTGCGAGCATCGTTGCTATCAGTTCGCCTTGCCATGGGGAGGGAAGGTTTAAGCTACCGGCTAAGACACAGACCCTTCCGTGTGGTATCTAAGACCTATGACGAAATCCTGCCTCTGTCGCAATTTTCCTCTCTCAATACTCCGGACAATCTTCAGAGTTGCTTGCTCTCTCAGCAGCTGTTTCAGTTGCTGTGCGCCCGTGGACGAAAGATCAAATATTATCAAAGGTGCAAGGTGTCTAGTTTCTCATTTGCCATAAGCTAGATGCTCATGGGTAGTGATGTCAAGCTAGTTAGCCAGTTATAATAATCAGAAATTTTTGTACCCTCATGATTGTGGTCGATTTGCCGTGCGGTCTAAAAACCTACACACCACAAATAAATCAACAACAAGTAAACCAAAGGGAAAACAGACCTGTAAGATGGAAAGCTGCCGCGTTTGTGTAAACATTCTTGAGGGATTCTCTTGCTCCTCAGGTTTTTTTGTATTCCCTGTCTGTCTTTGAATTGCTTTCTATCGTTCACAGCGCTTCATGAAACTAGCGTTCTGGTTATACCTGCCTGTAGTGAGCGTATATGTACTGGCATAACAAACCATGCGTCCTATGGCAAATCTACAAATGTCTAAAAATTAGCGTCAATTAATGATATTATCGATTATTGTCTCACCCTTTTGCACTCATTAGTTCATCAACCAACCTGCGTTTTGTGTGATAATTCCACCACTCAGAAAAGAAATTCGGGCACCCCCTTTTTGTGTGTCTAGCGTTAGGAAGATGATGACGTTGGTTTAGTGTGTTGTTGGTTTTTTAACTTGGTTAAGGCAATAAGGGCGCCAGATTTAGGAATCCAAGGGTTGAGCCTAAGGTGGTGAGAGTTGCAACCCCGGAGAGGCATTTTGATGATGGCACAAAGCAACCACCAGCACATCCAAATCCCTAGCCGCACCCAACCAACGCCTTGGAACTTCGAGGAATACAGAGCAGCGTTTACAAAATACGTTTGTTTCACTGTGTGTGTGTGTGTGTGGAGCTCGTAGAACTGGTCCTCTTAATTACACATTCCACCCTCGTACAGATGGTTTGGTTCGAAAACCCGGTGGTGAACAACACACAAAGACATCCCATGCATGGCTATTTTTGGGGACCCAAGACAAGGGCGGATAGGGGTAACCAAGGGCCAACGAATCAGCGCTTGGTCAGTTCATCCGGGTAGCAATCCACCGATAGGACAGAAGCGTCGTAGCTCAGGCGAGATTTTCCAATAAACTACCAAGCCATGCACATGTGGGTGCTATCTTTAGGTCTTGCGCTGGTAGCTATTTTTCTGCATATGCATGTTTCATCCACTGAAATGCTTTGTGTGCTGAGAAACAACACCTTCGTTCACCTGCTCCCTTTCTCTCTCTCTCTCGACATTCGGTGAGGTTTGAGTATCCATGTTGGATTCGGGAACGGCTTTCCACCGACGTCTTCCAATTCCAGTGTTGTTGTTCGGCATTAAGAAGACAATGGGCGAGGAACAAACAATGAACTCACCAAAGTAGCTGCAAATTATGTTATTTCTTTTTCTGAATTCGCAGTGGATTGAGTTGGAACGTATGTGGCAAGGTGACAGTTTCATTTCATTTTCATGAAATCTCTCTCATTGCCGGCATCATCAACATAAGATTCTTTGTTGTCTACTAACACGTCGCACTTGACGTGCTGTACGACGGCGTCTTGGTTATATCCATTTCGGAGTTCTTGCGAGGTGTTCCCCGAGGAGAAATGGGCTTGGAATGAAACAGCTGCTAGATTTAGATGTATTTGTTGATACAGAGAAGGAATTCCATGATTATGAGGAGTGTGATGTGGTTGTTTGATCCAGAACGTTGCATGAGTTGTGGAATAATAGGAAATCTGCCATTCGGAAATATGACCAACTGATAAATTCGTCCGAATTTTGAACCAAACATTAAGGAAAATGCATACTGTCCATACCCAACGATCACCATAATGATTAAACCAAGATAGCTCCCACTCAATTACCGTGATGAGCATTCTCCATAGCTTCATCCATAGCTGTGAAAAAAAAGAGATACCAAAACTTTGCAACCAAAAAAAAACAAAAAATATGACAGAAGAATGACAGCCAAATCACAAACATCCAACAGGACCTACCAACCATGATGAAACAGCCCCTACTTCGGTTTCACAAATCAAAGAGCGTCCGGTGGAAATTGCCCAATGAGGACGCCGAATGTGACTATCATCTTCCACCCCACGACAGCCCCTTGAAACCCCACCAAACAGGACTCGCTGAGTTGTTCACACAGCCAACCTTGCAACCTTCTGCATCGCCGACCTCTTCTGTGTCATCCTCGTCGGCGTCGATCAAGCACAGCTTGAGGAAATCACGCTCCGTCATTGAGAGATGGTTCAATGGGTTGCCTGGTAGCTCGAACCGGGATGAATTGACACATAGTGATAGCGTCTTTGAAAAGATCACGAAATCGAAGATCCTTGGATCCGGGGACAATTCTCAGGCGGACACAACCCCGACCACAACGACAATGGTTAATGATACTGATGAAGAGAAGTGTGTTGCAGAGGAAGAGAAGAAGTTGGTGGTTTTGGATTTGCAGAAGAGTGAGTTGGAAGAAGAAGAAGCAACGATAAATATTCCGGTGACTAGTGGGTCTGAGGGAACTGAAAGTACCGGGTTTAGCTTTGCCGGGAATTCATTGAAGGACTTTAAAGTCAAAGCTATTGAGAAACAGGTGAAGTTTAATACTCCGAGTCCTGACCCTGACTCCAAGGACAAACCTGGTAAAGGACTCCTTAAGAAAAAGTCATTTCAGGATTTGTTAAGTATGACTACAAAGAAGCAACAGCGTTGCTAAATTAGCCTCACCTCTTACCTGCTTAAATATACAAAAAAATTATACCTATTTTTGGAACTCCATTGCGTCTTTGATTACCCCGATGATAGCGCTCGTTTGGATCTTGTCGTTGCCTCCACGGCTAATACCATATTCGATATCACTCAACCCTTTCAAGATCTCTGCTCTGGTCTTCACACTCAATTGGTAGTTATTCAATATCTCGACAAACCCAGTGATCAAATCAATTAACGCCAACCCTTTAACATTCTTATACTTGTTCAACGTCAAATACGCCGTCGTCCAATCGTCCTTCAATATCGAGTCCAAGCAAGTCTCGACGTCCTGTGGATGCGGAGCACCGATACACTCGTATATCATATCAATGTCAATAACCTCCTCATCATTCTCCTTGGCAGCCTGACACGCCTGCAACACATTCAACGCCCTTCTCATATCCCCATTCGACAACTTCAACAACGACGACAACGCATCGTCGGTGATCTTGACGCCCTCTTTGATAACCACATAGTTCATTCTGTCCCTGATTGCTGACTCGTCAATCGGCGTGAACCTGAACCTCGTGCATCTGGAAATCAACGCCGGGTTCAACTTGTGGCTGTAGTTGGCCAAAATACAGAACCGGCAGTTCTTGGTGTACTTTTCAATGATTCGGCGCAACGAGTTCTGCGCCACGTTCGTCATCGCGTCCGCTTCGTCCAAGATGATCAACTTGAACTGGTTGCCGTTGGCGCTCGTGAAGATCTGTCTCGTGCTGGCAAAGTTCTTGATCTGGTTACGCACAACGTCAATGCCTCGATCATCAGAGGCGTTGAGCTCCAACACCATGTTCTTGTAGTTCTTGGGACCGTAGATCTCCTTGGCTAGGGCAACAATTGTCGATGTCTTACCGGTACCTGGCGGTCCGTAGAATAGTAAATGGGGCAATCGGCCAGTCTCAACGAACTTTCGTACCGTGGTCACGATTTCTTGTTGTCCTTTGACTTCTTCAAGATTATCAGGACGGTATTTCTCAACCCTGCGACAATGTTAGTATGGTGAGGACTCGACTATCTGGGGGCGCGCTATGTACATACCACGGAAGGTTTTCTCTTGATTTGACGGCCATTGTTGTGATTGCTTTTGCTAAGGTCGAAAGATATGAAAAGGCGACGCGTTGGATTTTTCAATTTTTTTTTTTTCTATATGGGAGGGCGTGTGTCGCGCGATGTCGTGGTGAATGTCGTTCACCACTACGACTTTGTCATGGAACACGCTTGATACACCTACCCTGTTTATTATACTTTTACGTTTAGCCTACTTCCTACGATGGCAAACCTACTGAAATACCAGAACATGACGCTTCCAAAACTGATACACCCAATGAAAATAACCAACTGGTTGTACTCATCCGAAGTTCCGTTCTTGATGATGATTGACCCAATGGGGATACCAAACAACGTAACAAACGACAAGATCGTGTTCAATATCCCGTATTTGGTGCCAATTTCTCTCACGGGTGTGATCAGAAGCAAGCAAACTGGAAGCATGCTTGATATAGAGCCTTGGAAGTACCCACCCAAAACAGACACGGCGTAGAGAACCTTGATATCGCTCCCAAAAGGATACCATAAAACAAACATACACAAGGTGTATCCTGTCAACATCAAGATGTTTATGTTGAACCTCCCGTAAAAGTCGGAGATGTACGCTGGCAACCAACGCCCAAGTGTTCCTGATGCGTTCCAGATAGTTAACAAAAGATACGACGTAGACTCTGAGGCCCCCTTGGAGATGGCATAACTCGCATAGTACGTGACAACAAACATCAAGGATAGTTCCCCCAAGATGGCACCAGCTATCAAGTACGCAAACTTTGGTTCCGGGCGGATAGCTTTCAACTTCTTCCACACACTCGTCAGCACAACACTGGCATTGTTGTCGTTGTCGTCGTTGTCGGCATTGTTGCTATTGTTTGTTCCCGAAACTGACCTTCCCTTGACGAGCAAAATGGCTGCTATCATGCATCCCAAACACACAAACGCCAAGACCCTAATTGCCCACACGTAGCCGTACTCCAGGTACAAGTGTCTCAACATCAAGGGAAACACCAATCCGCCAACGGATCCGCCACTTGTGGCCAATCCGGTGCAGTTACCTCTCTTCTTGCTGAACCATTGGCTGATAACACCGACCAAGGGCGTCATGCCCAAACCATTGCCGATACCCAAGCTTATGAAACTCAATATGAACTGCCATATCTCTACACTCTGAGCCGAGCCCATTAGCCCAAGGAAGATAAATGCAGTGGACGCAATGAGGACGGCGAGTGGACCATGCTTGTCGAATAAAGGGCCCGTGATTATGCCACCGCCGAACGCAAGGCACAAGTAGATGGAGAAGATCCAGGAGATGGACGTCTGTTTCAAGTTTTGTAGCTGGTGCACCGACACATATGCCTGGATTGCACCGATGGAGTTTATCAAGCCGAGGTTGACTATGTTGCCCAAGAAACACCCTAGGATAACTGAGTAAGCTTTTACTCCTCCATCGGGGTAGTGCTCTTCGTCATCGTCATCGCTGCCGTCGGCATCGTCGTCAATGGGCTCGTCGGCTCCGCGGAGCTCTAGCTGAATTGATGTTTCGCGGGGTTCGTCATTGACTCTTTTGGATAGAGTTGTTAGTTGTATGGTAGACGTTCCTTCATGTGACATGTTGGTGTATGCAAGGTGGAGAGCAAAAAGTGTGTGGGCAGACGTGATAATCTGCAAGTGAGTCACAAAATCCGAAGGGTCCTGGTCGAGGAGTGGGTTGGCCTGTGGGTCGGTCGGTGGGTCGGCCTGTGGGTTGGCCTGTATTCGCTCGGTTAGTAAACTAAGAAAATAGAAGATTGCTATGTTCCCAAAAGAGAAACACAAAACGCGGAACCTTTACAATGTGCCACCAACCACTTTTTCTACACCACCAACAAACAAACAACGAGCAACAGCAACAGCAGCCAACCACCCAAACACCCAACGAACAAACAACTACCTACATCCACGCAACCACTCATGGGTCTTCTATTCTTCTTGTTTGTCTACGTCCTAGGAGGATTGACCTTCCTACCGGGCCTCCTCGTTCTATACGTCTTTGTCAAGCCCAAGGTCGAAGCATACATACACGACGATAAGGACGCCGCCGAACCGGAGTCGCTAAAGGCAGGCGAACTAGAAGAAAACCACCAGTCCGGCTTGGAAACATACAAGAGCGGCTGGATATTTGTCACACGAGACTACATCGAGAGCCCGGACGAAATCAACTCCAGCACGCAACTGATCACTGAATCAAATGACAACAAGTCCGCGTACTCGGCATTGTACAAATTGGTCAAAGATCTGGCCACCAAGAGATCCAAGGAGTCAGACCAATCTAAAGACGGCCGACTGTTTGACGACCTAGACGGCGATGAAGTCAACAAGGACACCTTTGTCTTGCATAAGGACTCTGGCGGCGATACCCACCTGCACGGATCGCAGAACCAATCCCAGAAACAAACAATTCGGTCCTCGCAAAAGAAGCATCGTTACTTTGCTGTGTTGAAACATGGCAACTTGTTCTTGTACAAGGACCAAACTTTGAAAGACGTTAAACACGTCATAGTCTTGGCAAACTATTTCGCTACCCTTTGGCCCCGCGACTTGACGGATGCCCAATTGTTCACCAAATATTCAGCCATTGCCTTGATCAACCCAAACAAGCTCAGTCAGCAACAACAACAACAACAGCAACAGCAACAACATGCACCACCTGCGACTCCAGTCTCCTCCTCGTCTCCTGGATCATCGGCTTCTTCACGCAACAACGAGTTCCCCAACCCCAGCAGCACGACAGCACCCCGCGGATCGTTCTTCATATACTGTGATATCTGTTCAGAAAAAGAAGATTGGTTCTTTGCCTTGATCAGAGCTATGAAGTTGGAAAAGTCGGAGTTGCCGGAGTTGTTGAGCCCACTGAAGTTTGCCAAAACCTTGCATTTCGAAACCAAGGAAATGATTAATTTGATCCAAACGTTGTACAGTTCCGAGGGCCAGTTGCAAACGAAATGGATCAATGCCATTATAGGACGTTGGTTCTTGTCCATGAAGAACACTAAACAGTTTGAAGACTACGTGTACAAGAAGTTGAGCAAGAAGTTGAACAAGATAAAAACGCCCGGGTTCTTTGATCAGTTTCAGATCACCGACATCCAACCCGGTTCACTGGCTCCGTTCTTCACGCACCCCAACTTGAAAGAGATCAATCCCGATGGTACGGTTTTGGTATCGAGTTATGTCACCTACACAGGTGGAATATCAGTCACGATTGCCACCAAGGTTGACTTGACGTTTGGTACCAAGTTCACCAACAAAGAAGTCGATCTAGTGTTGAAAATCACGTTGGCCAAGTTGGAGGGCCCCATGTTGTTCAAATTGAAACCACCTCCAAGTGGCAGATTCTGGTACTGCTACGAAGTCGATCCAATAATGAACTTCAAAATCGAGCCGTTGTTAAGCTCCAGGACGTTCAACTTCAACTTCATCACCAACTCCATCGAGAAGAAGTTCAAAGAGGCTATTAAGGAGAGTTTAGTGTTGCCACAATGGGATGATATCGTGTTCTTTGACAGTTCCGACCAGTTGTACCGTGCCGGGATATGGGAAGAGCCCAAATTGGACGAAGACGAAACCACCGAGAAGGAAACGGAGGGCACAAATGGTGAAGCGGATGGAGCATCGGACCTCACGTCATTGGATAAGTACGATGATATTGAGACAAAGTCTGAATTATCGATGAGTTCACGATCGCTCCGGAACTCCAAGTTTTCAACCACCCTCACGGACTTGAGCAAACGGATGAAGAAGAAATCGTCGTCTCCGAACCTAGAAGACCAGATGGGTACAACGACGACAACCACAGTGACGACCCCTACCACGAGCAACACCGGTTCCACAATCATGGCCAACACGTTCAAGAAGATCGGCAAGTGGTATTTCAAAGACGACTCGTTTTCCAAGACGGCACAGGAGGAGAAACCATACACCCCGCCAGAAATGATCTCCAGCAGACGGCCACCAAGAAAATCGTCGAATTCTTTGGAGCCAATGCAGAGGTCCAACTCGCGGGATGAAAACATCAGTGGCCCAGCCGTGAGCAGTGCGTTCACGAACCACATGACCTCGACGGCCACAGCTGCAGCCACAGCCGCTGTTGCCGGGGCATCTGGCGTTTCATCCAAGAACTCATCATCTACAGCATTGAACCAGACACCATCGTACAACTTTAGCAAGTTTGATAACAGCGATAACGTTAACGTGTTTACTTCGGCTTATAAAGACGACATGTCAAGAGGCGTCATAACTCCTCCTCCTCCTCCCCCTCCTCCACCACCACGGGACCAACAACGCTCGAGTGTGTCTTCTGTGGTCACTGCTCCACCAGCTCCTCCTGCTCCTTCGTATGTAGCGCCACCACACCAAGTGTCATCAGCGACTCCCGGGTTAGTGCCACCTCCGTTGCCACCCCGTGACGTATCCGATAGTGCTTCCATTAGAAGTGAGTTATTTGCCGCCGACCCAACTGTTGGCATCTCGCAGCCGCCGCCAGCTACACCAAGCAGAGCTAAAACTGTGAGCAGGAAGGCGCCTCCGAAGTCACCGTCATTAAGCTCCGAAGGGAACAATACTACGATTGACGAATTGTAAATGAAACAAAAAGTGTGTATTACCTACATCTATGTACATGCTTTAAATGTATGCTGCCCAACCTCCGTACATGCGAGCCAAGTTCTCTATTGATGTTGCTTCTTGGATCAAGACATCGACCTGACCATGTATGCTCATCGGCAATCCTTCTTCTTTATTGATCAACCCGCGTAGCTTCTTCCGCACGATGTCGAGCGTCTCTTCTGCTGCTTCCAGTTTCTTCCAGTCCAACAACGGATCATGAATCAACGTCTCCAAGACATTCATCAAGATAGACTCATTCTCACGCAAGAGTGTGCCCGTGACCTCGCATGTGGTTCGGAACGTGCCGTCAACGCCACTGATTCCCATTGCATCAACCATGTTTTGCGTCAACCTGAACGGAACAATTTCAGGTGTAGGTAACAACTTACCCTTCTCAAACAAACAGTCAAAGTCAATGTGCAACACGGTACCGTTGTCTTTGAATATCAAAATGTTCTCACAATGACGGTCTCCGAGCCCGACTATGTAGCCAACCATCGACATCACAGCACTCGATCTCGTGAATGCATTTCTAGCCATGTACCATGCGCTTGGATCGGAGAACTGCTCACTAAACCAATTGTGCAAGATCGGAGGGTTCTCGGTCAAAATGTCCTTGAACTTCTTGGAGAGTCGCAGCAAAGTACATGATTTGTCCTTCTGTAACTTGTCCATGATTCCAAATATCTGACGCTCGTTAATTTGCTGACCCAACCGCTTGCGTTCTTCCGCAATGATTCCCTTCATGGTGTTCACATTCAGAACAAACTCGATCACACCGTAACCTTCAGAAAGAGGAACAACGGAATAGGTGACAATCTGCAACCCTCTCTTTCTAGCTTCGGTACTAGCAGTCAATATTCTATTCACCATGGTCGTGAACTCAACAACTTTGGCGTCCTTACGCGTATCATCTCGCTTCACCATCAACCGATAGACCTCACCGTCAGAGCCTCTGACTGTAACTTGTTTCGGCATTTGCAATGAATGGAAGACGTTGACGTGATCGTCAAACCCATCAAACGTAACACTTGAGTTTCTGCTGAAGCCTTTGAAGTTGGTTAACCCCTGGTTTGGCAATCTGATTTGCAAGTTTGATTGCACTGGTATAACCACCTCCTTGATCGGCTCGTTTAGCTGTAAATCGAAATCCTTCGACAATGAGTACGTCTTCTTCCTGTCGCTCCTGTTGATCTTGAAACTTGCAATGCTAATCAAATTCTCAAACAATCTCCTTGCACTATCCAAATGCTCAGCAAGGACTTTAGGCAGCGCCACACTAGCCGCGTCCGGGTCTTTGGAGTCTATAGGATCATTCACAACTTGCTTCAAGATCTTCTTCACTCTCTCCCTCCTCACTTTGTCAGTTGATTTTGTATGGGACAAAACATACCACAATACATGTTCTGGGTAGTTGCGAATCACCTTGATTACAATCATTTCCAATGCCCTACATGAAGGCTCGTGGTCAAGCACTATCCTCGACAACACCTGCGTGATGACCGTAAACCAAGAGTACTTTGGTATCTTGATGATGACATTATTGATCTCTCCAACGATAGCATTCAAATGCCTTCTTTGCAATTGTCTTAGCCGCTGCAGTTGCAGCTCTTTGTTCGTCGGGTTTGACAGTTGTTGGATGGACACATTCTTGTTTGCAAAATCGAGCCAAATGGTTAATAACTTGGGCAATGCTTCAAATACATAAGTGGGACCCACTGCCACAGCTCTCGCGTAATGCTTTACAGCATGGTATTGGTAGACACCAGACTCGTCACCCGATGTATCCATCAACTTGTTGTAGTATTTGCCCATGTCGTAGTTACACTTCTCACTAACCATGTAAAGCTCCCACGCTATGTTATACTCAGCAATAACTTGCTGCGCAGACAAGTGGTTTGACTCACCGAGCCAGTTGGCGTATTGAAGATGCACCTCTGCTTTTCTTTCTTTACTGGCAAAGTTGTTCTCCTTGAGAATATCATGCAATGACTTGATGGCTTCCGACTGTTTCCCCTGAGCCCACAACAAATGGGCAAACTCAATGTTAGCCTTTGCATTATCCAATGCCATGGCTCGCACAATACATCTTGTCGAAATATCTAGTCTTCCGTTCTTTCTCGCCATTTGTGACTCGTACAACAAGTTTTCGGAGATTCTCAAGGTATTGTTGGTCACTCGGTTGGCGACATTGTGCAACGTGATGAGGTTTCTCTGGGTATCGAAATCTTGATCGATGTTATTCAACCGTTCCTTCAAAAGCTTGTCCGAGTCTGCACGGGATTTGATCAATTTGATATCGTATATCGCATGCAACTGATTCATCAAAGTGATATTCCTTGTGAAATTGGAAGACACGGAGGTGACTAAAGAGCCACCAATTATGGAGTATAATCTATCCATCGACTTCTCAAACTCAACGTCATCAGATTCAAATAAGAAATGGAGACCTTTAGCAAACTCATAGTTAACCAAACCTTCAGTGCTGAGCGGTTTACCAATAGAATCGGTGATTTGTAACCATTTGCTTAACTGACCGGGATCACCTTTGTAAATCGCTGCTCGTACACCAGTCATCGACCAGTCCAATGGGATAGATGCCAAGTCGGTCAGGTCTGTCGCTGCTGCCAACGTCGAAAGCACTTCGTCGTACAACCCGCGTTCATTCAACGACTCTAACAACTTCTTCTTTTCTATAGTGCCATTGTCTGGTGTGGTTGCTGTAGCGCCTAACACTTCAAACGACTCATGTGCAAGACTCCAGTTGTCGCTGTATTGGAATGTTGACAATTTCTCCTTCAAGTTGTTTGTGGAGAATATCTTAAGCACGCCATTTAACGCGTCGTAGTCATCGATACTTGCATACATCGATTGGAGTGTAGACGCACTGTCAACATTAGGCAAGGTCGTCATACTATCGCGATAACAATTCTCCAAATACATTATTGTTCGCTCATAGGCATCGCATTCAGCTGCCTTGGCCGCAATAAGCTCTTGTGGAAACGAACTGAATCTTTCAACCGCTTCAATCTTGGAGAATGACCTGTCTGAAGAGGCCCGAGACTCCAATTTATTAGTGTACTCACGCATGGCACATCTCCATTCGTTGAAGTAGTCAAACACGGAGAATATCGTTTGGAAACACAACTTGAGTTGTTCAGCTCTGTCGGGGGAGACAGACTTTGTGTCGAAGCTGAGAATGTGCATGAACTCCTTGTGCAATTCCTCAGCAATGCCGTTGTTTATGACATGGCTCAAAGCAACGTACTTCAACAAATGCTGACACAACGGCATGTCAGGTTCCTTGGAGATTAGCAACGCACAAGTACCGAAGATAACTTTTCGATCGTTGCCATTTGCTTGCTGTGATTTCCCACTCTTGTCGTCGATACTTGCACATTTCAACAAATACAAGGTCACATCTACCAACCATGTTTCGTATTTCATGCCCAATCTGAAATACGGGAAATGGATCTCTTTGGGTTTTGGTTTCGGTGCCGCATACTTCGATTTCAAGAATGGGGTCAACGTGGATCTACCGACATCACTAAACGAGTTCCAGTGGCGGTTCTTGTTTGTTCGTAAGACCCTCTCATTGAGCCCCATTACGGCAAGAAGTTTCTGCATCGAATACGCAGCGAATAATTGCCGGTGAGGATCGTTCGAAGCCCAGAAAATCTGCAACAAGTGGTGTTCAATCAAGTCAACCAAGAACTTGGCCACTTCCTCTTCGTTCTCAAAATCCAGTTCAATGACAATCAGATGGTTCACTGTCTTGTAGTGAAACTTGTTGGCATCTAATGCGCCGATGACAGACAAAACTCTGGCACACTCGCTGGCAATCTGCGGGTTATTGTTTCTGAACCTAGCTGCAGTGTCAAATATCGTTCGTACCAACTCGGTCATGACTTTAACCATGACGGGCTCGGGGAAATGAAGGTTCTGGCAATAGGACTGGAACTGCTGGCAGTAATTAAACAAGTCAAAAAGCGCCTGCTTGACAACGTACACATTGCTGGTGCGCAATCGTCTATTGAACTCCCTGAAGATCTTGGGTCTGGAAGGTGACTTGATGTCTTTGACGTCTTTAACCACCTGGTAGTCACTGAGATAGGGTAAGAATGGAAGTGATAGATAATACAAGACATAGCAATTGCTTTTCTCATCTTTTATATGCTCGTAAATGGTTTTCAAGATCTGGAGAGCGATTTCTCTAGCCTCGACTCCAAAACTTTCAAACTTTTGGAAGATCAATGAAATAATAATGTCAACCAAAGATATCAAATGTGATGAGGGTAACCTCTGCACTAACTCGTTCCAACACCGTAACGATAAAACGTGAAAGTCTGGCTCCTCCAACGTCGCTTGCAAACACGTTGACAACTGACCCAAAGCCGATGTTACGGCTTCCAGGTGCTTCTCAATTAGAAATCGAATAGCATAGAATGAGTGTCTCAATTCGAGGTACGGTTTCACGCCCCCTATGGAATGAGTGAAGTCACTAAACATCTGGACGAGTAGTAAAACGTTATCTTCAATTAAAGTAGCAATGTTCAAAGGCTTGGAGCGGTCTCGTAGTTTCATGTGAGAAGCCACACACTTCAATGCCCTCTCTATATCTTCACGGTTTCTGATGTTGCCGTCATCGTCGACTATAATCTCCAACAATATGAGCCATGTGACTTCACCAATACGAGTGAACAACTCATCTGAAGTGACGTTTTGGTAGCTTGGACAAACACTTGCCAAAACCTTGACGATGAACTTCTCGTCGACATCCTCTTTCACCAAGTAAGTTGCAAGAATGCGCGGCAAGCAGTACGCTAGCAATTTATTAACATCAATACCAGCTGCGTAGGCTATTTGCGGAATCAAAGTGTTGTCCTGATAATACTCCAATATTCTGGGCACGATATACTCTTTGTTTCTGTTCAAGAAGTAATTCTTTGTAATACCCTGAACTTGTAACACTTTCTGCAAAGCCTGTGGATTCTTTAGGATGATATAAGCAACGCCTGGCAAGTAGGGCGACAACAATTTAGGCGGTGGCACTGCTTTAGTAGCGGCAAGATCAAGGATCCCACAGTACACGTAATTTGTGTGCTGCTGGTTCGGTTCATTCATCCAATCAAGTAGTTTCACGTAGATTGCATACAGTATCTCTCCTTTTGCGATGGTAGCCAATTCAACAACCGCCCGTATAGTTGACTCCCCAAAATGATAGCGACGAGGGGAACGGAAGTCAATGGCAGTAACCTTCTCGAATATGTATTTGAACGTTACATCGAGCTCCTTTTGGGGACCGCGTTGAATCAAATAAAGCGGTAGTATCCTAGTCACGAGCATTCTGACGTCTCGATTATTATTAGTCGCCAACAAGGACAACAAGAAATCTATCACATGGTGGTCGTCAATGTCTGGAACGGGGGAAAACCTGGCATAGAAATTGAATACCATCACAAGGAAATTGCACGTCAATAACGAATCATCTGTCGCAATTAGTTTCGGAATGAAAAACTTCACGATTATGTCTTGAATAGTCTGCGTAACTGGCGTCAGCGTAAAAGGTTCCCGGTTAGCATCGATACTTTCGTAATAGTTCTTATTCAATGGGAAGGTACCACAGCTGGCGCACTCCCCAACTGCGAAGTCAAAGTCGGAGCTTAGGAGGCAGGGTATATGGCTCATCGCTGTCACAAGTGTGTGCAAAGTGGAACTATCTTCTAGTCGTTTGTCTCGTTTGTCAACTGTTAAACTAGCGATACTGGAAACCCATTGCCTTGGAGTGATGTCGTCTGGTAAACCCATGTCGTTAACGATCACAAATGACAATAGTTCCTTGGTCTTTGAGTCTGGTGACTCATGGAGATGTTGTGTCTTCAAACGTAGACATTCCAAATCTGGGTCGGCAAAAGCGTCCGCAATATAGTTGGAATACGGTGCTTCTTTGTACATCTCCAATTCATCAGCCGTTAGTTCGTTAGTGGTGTAAAAACTATGCAGTATCACGCTCAACGTCTTTCTAATCACTCTTGGAATGCTCTTACCACTCACTAACTTAATCATTACCGCTTTGAAGTTCAAGAATGTCATGAAATTCTCCAACAAATCCTTGTCAACACAAAGCAAGTAAACCTTCAACAATGACAACGCCACCGCATGGTTCAAATGAGCAAACTCGAAATTTCCCGTGTTGAAATCTAATGATTTGAAATCCTGGTTTAAAAACTCCACGATCCAAGTCATGAGCAATCCGATTTCGTTCCACGTTACCTGTCGGTTCAACACTATATTGTTCATATGAAGCAGTATGAGCACCGATTTCAACGTATCCAACAACTTCAAATTCGACATTTTACACTCAAGGCTGATTTCCTTTAGTATAAACCAGAACTTCCTGCTGTAGCTCTCGAATTTCAGCTGGTAGTTGTTCAAATTAAGCGAAAGCTTCTCCGATATGTCGTGATCGTTCACGATGGAAAACAAGTGCACACAACTTGCGAGTTTCCCTTGGTACTCCGGAGTGTTTGACTCCGCCAAGTTCTCGAAACAATAACCCAAGTCATCGTCAAGGATGGCCAATAGCTGCGTGCGAAGACTTTTGATGTCCCTGAAACTGCGCAACTTCGTGCACACCAAGTTGATAACGACAATAATTAGTCTCTTGAGCTGGTTCAATACGTCAACATCAATAATAAACCTCGGAATCTCGAGTCTGGCAAACCTGACACACCACTGGTACAACAAGCATTCAGGCACATCCAAGCAGTTCGTCGTGTCAATCAACTTGATCTCCCTTTCAGTCAACGGTCGTTTTATCAAATGGGTTTTGTTAGAAAGCACAAGATCAATCGTGCTTATTAGTTTAGTCAATAATCGCGTCTGTTCGCCGTGTTCGTTGTCGTCCTGGGAGGTAGTCGCTAGGATGCCTAGTTTTTCATGGGTGAAGCGAAGGAGGAAAAAGAATAGTTTGTCAAAGTCGGTCTTTTTGTCGTTGATGCCGGACTCGACGTCTTGCAAGAACTGGAGCAATTCAGATGAGCTAATGGACTGATTCGAAGTCATATCATTGTTGTGTATGTGTGTTGTGATGCACGTAGCGTAGCGTAGGGCAAGCCTGTAGTTGGTGGTGTTTCTGGACGCGTTCTGGTGAGGTGGAAAAAGAGTTGGTTGTAAAAAAAAAATAAAGAGTGAGGGAGAGAGAGAGAGAGGAAGCGGTCTGCTGTCGTTTGACCAACCGCTATGCTGTGTGTAAGATAATTATACATTTATTTACTTATGACACTGCCTGTACGTGTGTGTATGTACACACACACAGACTACTATGGATAATATACAAATATTGACAGATGGCGGTGGTTGGTGGTTGGGTGATGTTTCATCATAAATTCGTCTTGGGTTGACTCACTGGCTGGAGGTCAATGGTCTTTTGAACAACAATATGTGGGGCTCTGGGGCGTGGGTTTCGTAATGTGCCCACCCCAACGATTGTGTGATGCCCAATCCTCTCCATTCTTCTTCCAATAATATTCTCAACGTGCCGGTCTCTGGGTTAAAGTAGTCCTGTGGGATCACCTTTAACATATTCTTGGGCAACATCACATGTCGGTATTCATATGAGTCATCGCTGTATCTCGGACTGTAGTGGATCATGTCCTGGAACTCCAACACCTTGGCTCTTTCTGTATCAGTTAAGTATCTTGGTTTAGACATGGTTTGCTGGTGGTGTAAACAATGGAAATGGTGAAGAATCTAAAGGGGGCGGGAATGCCTGATCAATATATATGTATATATATATATGCGAGGAGGGGGGTGGTGAGTTTGTGAAAATAACAGGTGTTTAGTGGAAGAATGACGGAGCCAGCACAGTACAGGAGTGTTGGCAATTGGTGTGGTAAAGCAAGGGGTCTAATGTTAAGAACTAAATGAATGAGTTGTGGGTTACATTAGCAATTTTTTCTCTCTTTCTTTCTGCCCTCAACATAATTTGTTCTCTTCCTAAGTTTTTTTTTTTTTTAATTAAGGGCGTAATGTATGTAATCCAATCCCACCCGCTAACATTCACTTAACCCTTTGTACCACTTTTAATCAACAACAATGGTTTTTCTTTTCTTGCCAGTGTGACTCCCAACCCACTGACAATCTCATCCCCTGGTTAGACTGCGTTATTCCCAAAACAGGTATACAACCAGGATCGACTGACTAACCAGGTCTTCCATCCAAACAATAAGGACCGAGGGATCCCACCCTCTTTTTCTCTCTCTAAGAAAATAATAATAATAATAATAATAATAATAATAACCCATGGGTGGAGATTATTATTACTAATGGAAACAAAAATCCCCTAGGAACATTCCGACGATACTTTCATGCAGTTGGTTACCGGCGTACAAACAGAGCCTTCTGACCAGGAAGGAACGAAGGCATCCAATTGGCAAAATAATAAAATGCAGATAATAAGAAAAAAAGGGTCTCGACCCGGTCAGACAATGGGTAATAGCCTGCATGGCATTGTCTCTCTTGCGTATATGTCATTCAACAATACGCCTTGCATTACCTTCTGGGAGATCTGTCTCTCGTTCGTTGACGAGAACTTTTGGTTTCATGTCCACGGCTTCGGCTGTGGGATCTGTCTGAGCTTGACTTATGCACCCTGTCTGAGCTTGACCTCGGCCTGTGTGAATGCTTGTCGCTGGGTTTGGCGGATCTCTGGGCTCTTTGTTGCTGTTGTTTTATCTTCGCCAAGGGGTCGTCTGAATAGCTGCTCGTCTTCTGCGGCTTGGACATGCCCACGCCGATAATCTTGTTCATTCTATCGCTGGTGTCTCCCCGATCTCTTTTTCTCGACACGACCTGGTTGCCGCTCAACATGTTTTCGACTTTTGACTTGCCCTCGGTAAACTCAAGGCTGGACTCGATAAACCCGCTCGAGTTCTCCTCCACCTGTTCGTTATTCTCAAACGGCACGTCGTCGTACATCCAGTTTAGCTTAGATAACTTGAGTTTCTCCAGCTTCTTCAAGTCTTTGGATTCGAAATTGTCGCCATACTGTAGTTTCAATAACTCGAGGTATTCCTGTTCCTGCTTGTACTCGTAGTTCTTCTCTTTGATCTTCTTCAACTCATCGAGCTTCTCCTGTTCTTCCTTCCAGACTTTCTGCTGGTTCTTGACCAACGCTGGGTTCCATGATTTCTTTAGATTAAGATCGCCGGCCATGGTTGTCGTGCGTTTGGTGGGGTGTTTGTTGTGTGGTGGTGAATGAATCTGGCAGCCATCTTCACACTGTGTGTGTGTGTGTGGGATTTTTTTAAGCTGCTCGTTTTCTGTTGCTCCGTGCCGGCGCCTCTGTGTACAGGAACAAAAAAAAATAAAAGAAAATATCGTGTGGCAACAGGGCGGCCCAGGCTGTCAGTGTGAACACAGGCTGATACGGCTAGAGACAAGATGGTCACTGATCAGATAGGATCAGTCGGGATACGAAGAGTAACATCTCGCAATAAGATAGACTTATACATTAAACAACTAAAAGAATAAACAAAATCACATCTAATAGTCCTCTCCCTCACTCGGGCGTTTTTCGTCACTAGTACAAGCAACAGGCCCTATGAGGAGAAGGTATAGACTTGAAATAACCAAGAACTGGCATCCAGGAGGACGCCATTCTCTTTCTCTCTCTCGTGCTCTCCAAGTAAAACATTCCAACAGTAGTTTAGAAACCATGGATCTTGATGTTTTTCTTTGGCAATTCTAATTGGCCAGTCAAGAATTCACTAACTTTGACTCTCTGGTCACCCTGCAATTGGATAACCTCACCCAAGTCTTCGTCTTTGACGATGTTACCGTTACAAGCAAAGTCCTTCTTCAAGACCTTCAAAATCTTCTTCAAGTCATACTCGTTGGGGACACCTTGCACAGTGGTCAAAGTCTTTCTACCGTTACGCTGTTGGATACGGATGTGTATGTAGTTTGTTGGTTGAGCTTCTGAATCACCAGTGTCGGCGAATGGATCGAATGCGTTTAAGTTTTGGATAGTTGACATACAATAACTAAAAAAGAAGAAGAAGAAAGCTCAGTGATATGAAAAAAAAAACGCTGGATTCAAGATAAAACTAAAAATCTGATGACCTCACAAAAAATAAAGAAGAAAGCTGGGGGGATGGAAGAACCTCGTGACTTTCTTTTAAAATGGGGGGTGGTAGTAGTAGTAGTTGTTGTTGTTGATAGTAGAAAAGCTGGTTGATAAAGTGTAGATGGCTTTTCTTTGGCAATAGAACTTGTGGTTTGGGTTGTATTAAAGAAACTGGCAAAGGAGAGAGAGAGAAAGAAAGAAAAAAATAAAATCAGAGAAGAAAAAAAAATTTGTATGTGTGTGTGGCAGCCCAAAGGGAATGCATAGAAAATCTGAAGTAGTGTACTTTGGCATTGGTTTTCTTTTTTCTTTTCTGTTGGCGATGATTCAATCATGCGTTTCTTTTATCGCCTTACTCATCTACATAGATTATGTAATATCACGTGATACAACCTAGTTCCATGGCAAATCAAATGGGGCTCCAATGGAGTGCACACTAACCAGGTTCTTCCCCATAGGTTATAACCCCAACTAACAACTCTCCTTTATCTCTCAACTAAGACACACCCCGCCACCAGGCCAGATCAAGTACAGAAATAGGAGATACCCACATCCCAACTGGCAATGGTTATGAGATTCGTGTACACTCTTACTCTATATGGTTTAGAAGAACCCATCTTGACTCCTGGAGATCAATGGTAAAAGTCTAATATTGCAATTAAGTATTTTTACCCAAAAGCAGTAATACATAAAACCGGCGTGCTTGCTTTCCCTCACAAGACAATTTTTTCTTATTCTAATTATTTGAGGGTTCTTTGTTGTGGAGAATTAAGATGAAGATGAAGATGCTTAATGTATTATCAGAGACTCGTTTAGACTTGGACGTCAATCAAATTTCGTTGGGAAACTTGAGTACAGCGCCCGTGCTCGTGATTTTAAGTTTAGTTGTATTGTCCACTACGTAGATTCCCAGAGCTGTATTTCCGTGTTTTCCCTGTTGCTGATCAACTACCACTCAAAGTATGACCCACGGTGTATGACAGCAAGTGGTATCCAGCAATCACTGATGAGAATGTGACTTGCTACGTCCACCTGTCCTATCCACCGTGAATGGGCGTGAGTGCAACTGCCCAACATTTTTTCGTGCAAATGCAATCAAAAAAAAGAGAGAAGCGTGTTCTGTGGACAGTAATTGTTTTTAGCCTCCAGTGCACACCCTTCCCTTCTTTTTGTCTCTGTTGAAAATTTGCCATTTCTCTCTCCAAAGCTCTCCGCAACTGTTTTGTTTTTTCTCATTTGTTTAATTCCACTTTTGAACGTATCTCTTCTTCTTCCTTTCTAAATACTGTCTTAGCTTCAGTAATTGGACTACCCGCTCGTCATACCCACCTTCCTGCTCCCCCCTGCCAATGTCTTCCAAAGAGAAACTGACCTTGCTACAAGAGGACAAGAAGCAAGCCAAGGGCTCGCCCCTGGCTGAAAACTCAAACTCATCCACCACCACCACAACCCTAGCTAAGGAAAACGCCAAATCACCAGCCTCTGCAGACAGAGTGGTCAACGAGAGGGAAAAGAAAAAGGAAGCCTTCATAACAAGAACAATCTGGACTTTTGTCATGATTGGTGGCTTCTTTGCCCTTTTGGCATCGGGCCACTTGCCTTTGATCATTTTTGTCTTGGTTATGCAGTTTTTGATCTTCAAAGAGGTGATTGCCTTGACTTCGGA
>JAJSEA010000188.1:0-28240 GCA_026724345.1 Candida sp. AC06
TCCGAAGTCAAGGCAATCACCTCTTTGAAGATCAAAAACTGCATAACCAAGACAAAAATGATCAAAGGCAAGTGGCCGGATGCCAAAACGGCAAAGAAGCCGCCAATCATGACAAAAGTCCAGATTGTTCTTGTTACGAAGGCTTCCTTTTTCTTTTCCCTCTCGTTGACCACTCTATCTGCGGAGGCTGGTGATTTGGCGTTTTCCTTAGCTAGGGTCGTGGTGGTGGATGAGTTTGAGTTTGAGTTTTCAGCCAGGGGCGAGCCCTTGGCTTGCTTCTTGTCCTTTTGTAGCAAGGTCAGTTTCTCTTTGGAAGACATTGGCAGGGGGGCAGGAAGGTGGGTATGACGGGGGTGGGTAGTTCAATTACTGAAGCTAAGACAGTAGATAGAAAGGAAGAAGAGATAGGTTCAGAAGTGGAATTAAACAAATGAGAAAAAACAAAACAGTTGCGGAGAGCTCTGGAGAAAGAAATGGCAAATTTTCAACAGAGACAAAAAGAAGGGAAGGGTGTGCACAGGAGGCTAAAAACAATTACTGTACACAGAACACGCTTCTTGCTTACTTCTTTTTTTTTTTTTTGATTGCAGTTGCACGAAAAAATGTTGGGCAGTTGCACTCACGCCTATTCACGGTGGATTAGACAGTTTGACGTAGCAAGTCACATTCTCGCCAGTGATTGCTGGATACCAATTACTGTCGTCCACTGTGGGTCATACTTTGAGTAGTAGCTTATCAGCAATAGGGAAAAACACGGAAATACAGCTCAGGGAATCTACATAGTGGGCAATACAACTAAACTTAAAATCACGAGCACGGGCACTGTGCTCAAGTTTCCCAACGAAATTTGATTCACATCCAAGTATAAACGAGTCTCTCTGATAATAATTTAAGCATCCTCATCTTCATCTTAATTCTCCACAACAAAGAATCCTTGAATAATTAGAATGAGAAAAAAATTGTCTTGTGAGGGAAAGCAAGCAAGCGGGTTTCATTACTGCTTTCGGGTAAAAATAATTAACTGCAATATTAGACTTTTACCGTTGATCTCCAGGAGTCAAGATGGGTTCTTGTAAACCATGTAGAGTAAGAGTGTACAAGAATCTCATAACCATTGCCAGTTGGGATGCGAGTGTCTCCTATTTCTTTACTTGATCTGGCCCGGTACAGGGTGTGTCTTCGTTGAGAGATAAAGGAAAGTTGCTAGTTGGGGTTATAACCTATGGGAAAGCACCCGGTTAGTGTATATGCCGCTGTAGCCCATTTGATTTGCCATGGAACTAGGTTGTGCCACGTGATATTACATAATCTAGATGAGTAAGGAGAAAAAAGAAACGCATGATTGAATCATCGCCAACAGAAGAAAAAGAAAACCATTGCCAAAGTGCACTACCTCAGATTTTCTATGCATTCCCTTGAGGCTGCCTGAGTGACTGCCACACACTCACACAAATTTTTTTCTTCTTTGATTTTATTTTTTTTTTTTCTCTCTCTGCTTTGCCAGTTTCTTTAATACAACCCAACCCACAAGTTCTATTGCCAAAGAAAAGCCATCTACACTTTATCAACCAGCTTTTCTACTATCAACAACTACCACCCATTTTAAAAGAAAGACACGAGGTTCTTCCATCCCCCCAGCTTTTTTCTTTATTTTTCGTGAGGTCACCAGATTTTTAGTTTTATCCTGAATCCAGCGTTTTTTTTTCACATCACTGAGCTTTCTTCTTCTTTTTTAGTTATTGTATGTCAACTATCCAAAACTTAAACGCATTCGATCCATTCGCCGACACTGGTGATTCAGAAGCTCAACCAACAAACTACATACACATCCGTATCCAACAGCGTAACGGTAGAAAGACTTTGACCACTGTGCAAGGTGTCCCCAACGAGTATGACTTGAAGAAGATTTTGAAGGTCTTGAAGAAGGACTTTGCTTGTAACGGTAACATTGTCAAAGACGAAGACTTGGGTGAGGTCATCCAATTGCAGGGTGACCAGAGAGTCAAGGTTAGTGAATTCTTGACTGGCCAATTAGAATTGCCAAAGAAAAACATCAAGATCCATGGTTTCTAAACTACTGTTAGAATGTTTTACTTGCAGAAAGAGAGAGAAAGAGAATGGTGTCCTCCTGGATATCAGTTCTTGGTTATTCGAAGTCTATACCTTCTCCTCATAGGGCTTGTTGCTTGTACTAGTGACGAAAAACGCCCGAGTGAGGGAGAGGATTATTAGATGCGATTTTGTTTATTCTTTTAGTTGTTTAATGTATAAGTCTATCTTATTGTGAGATGTTACTCTTCCTACCCCGACTGGTCCTATCTGATCAGAGACCATCTTGGCTCTAGCCGTATCAGCCCGTGTTCATACTGAGGGCTGGTTGCCTGGGCCGTCCTGTTGCCACACGATACTTTTTTTTTGTTCCTGTACACAGGCGCCGCCACGGAGCAACAGCAAACGAGCAGCTTAAAAAAATCCCACACACACACAGTGTGAAGATGGCTGCCAGATTCATTCACCACCACACCATAAACACCCCACCAAACGTACGACAACCATGGCCGGCGATCTTAATCTAAAGAAATCATGGAACCCAGCGTTGGTCAAGAACCAGCAGAAAGTCTGGAAGGAAGAACAGGAGAAGCTCGATGAGTTGAAGAAGATCAAAGAGAAGAACTACGAGTACAAGCAGGAACAGGAATACCTCGAGTTATTGAAACTACAGTATGGCGACAATTTCGAATCCAAAGACTTGAAGAAGCTGGAGAAACTCAAGTTATCTAAGCTAAACTGGATGTACGACGACGTGCCGTTTGAGAATAACGAACAGGTGGAGGAGAACTCGAGCGGGTTTATCGAGTCCAGCCTTGAGTTTACCGAGGGCAAGTCAAAAGTCGAAAACATGTTGAGCGGCAACCAGGTCGCCTCGAGAAAAAGAGACCGGGGAGACACCAGCGATAGAATAAACAAGATTATCGGCGTGGGCATGTCCAAACCGCAGAAGACGAGCAGTTATTCAGACGACCCCTTGGCGAAGATAAAACAACAGCAACAAAGAGCCCAGAGATCTGCCAAACCCAGTGACAAACATTCACACAGGCCGAGGTCAAGCTCAGACAGGGTGCACAAGTCAAGCTCAGACAAATCCCACAGCCGAAGCCGTGGACATGAAACCAAAAGTTCTCGTCAACGAACGAGAGACAGATCTCCCAGAAGGTAATGCAAGGCGTATTGTTGAATGACATATACGCAAGAGAGACAATGCCATGCAGGCTATTACCCATTGTCTGACCGGGTCGAGACCCTTTTTTTCTTATTATCTGCATTTTATTATTTTGCCAATTGGATGCCTTCGTTCCTTCCTGGTCAGAAGGCTCTGTTTGTACGCCGGTAACCAACTGCATGAAAGTATCGTCGGAATGTTCCTAGGGGATTTTTGTTTCCATTAGTAATAATTTCCACCCATGGGTGATTATTATTTTCTTATAGAGAGAGAGAGGGTGGGATCCCTCAATCCTTATTGTTTGTAAGGAAGACCTGGTTGATCAGTCGATCCTGGTTGTATGTCTGTTTTGGGAATAGCGCAGTCTAACTAGGGGATGCGATTGTCAGTGGGGTGGGAGTCACACTAGCAAGAAAAGCCATTGTTGTTGATTAAAAGTGGTACAAAGGGTTAAGTGAATGTTAGTGGGTGGGATTGGATTACATTGCGCCCTTAATTAAAAAAAGGACTAAGGAAGAGAAAAAAATTATGTTGAGGGCAGAAAGAGAAAGAGAGAAAAAAATTGCTAATGTAACCCACAACTCATTCATTTATTTATTAACATAGACCCCTTGCTTTTACCACCCCAATTGCCGACACTCCTGTACTGTGCTGGCTCCGTCATTCTTCGACTAAACACCTGTAACTTTCCCCAAACTCACCACTCCCCCTCGCATATATATATATATATTGATCAGGCATTCCCGGCCCCCGTTAGATTCTTCACCATTTCCATTGTTTACATCACCCGCCAACCATGTCAAAACCAAGATACTTAACTGATACAGAAAGAGCCAAGGTTTTGGAGTTCCAGGACATGATCCACTACAGTCCGAGATACAGCGATGACTCGTATGAATACCGACATGTGATGTTGCCCAAGAATATGTTAAAGGTGATCCCACAGGACTATTTCAACCCAGAAACCGGCACGTTGAGAATATTATTGGAAGAAGAATGGAGAGGTTTGGGCATCACACAGTCGTTAGGGTGGGCACATTACGAAACCCACGCCCCAGAGCCTCACATATTGTTGTTCAAAAGACCATTGACCCCCAGCCAGTGAACCAATCCAAAACGAATTTATGATGAAACATCAACCACCTCACCTCACCACCACCACCGCCATCTGTCAATATTTGTATATTATCCATAGTAGTCTGTGTGTGTACACACATACACAGGCAGTGTCATAAGTAAATAAATGTATAATTATCTTACACACAGCATAGCAGTTGGTCAAACGACAGCAGATCGCTCCCTCTTTCTTTTTTTTACAACCAACTCTTTTTTCACCTCACCAGAACGCGTCCAGAAACACCACCAACTACAGGCTCGCCCTACGCTACGCTACGTGCATCACAACACACATACACAACAATGATATGACTTCGAATCAGTCCATTAGCTCATCTGAATTGCTCCAGTTCTTGCAAGACGTCGAGTCCGGCATCAACGACAAAAAGACCGACTTTGACAAACTATTCTTTTTCCTCCTTCGCTTCACCCATGAAAAACTAGCCATCCTAGCGACTACCCCCCAGGACGACAACGAACACGGCGAACAGACGCGATTATTGACTAAACTAATAAGCACGATTGATCTTGTGCTTTCCAACAAAACCCATTTGATAAACCAACCGTTGACTGAAAGGGAAATCAAGTTGATTGACACGACGAACAGCTTGGATGTGCCTGAATGCATGTTGTACCAGTGGTGTGTCAGGTTTGCCAGACACGAGATTCCGAGGTTTATTATTGAAGTTGACGTATTGAACCAGCTAAAGAGACTAATCATTGTCGTTATCAACTTGGTGTGCACAAAGCTGCACAGTTTCAGGGATATCAAAAGTCTTCGGACGCAGTTATTGGCCATCCTTGACGACGACTTGGGATATTGTTTCGAGAACTTGGCGGAATCGAACACTCTGGAGTACCAGGGCAAACTCACAAGTTGTGTGCACTTGTTTTCCATCGTGAACGATCACGACATATCGGAGAAGCTTTCGCTTAATTTGAACAGCTACCAGCTGAAATTCGAGAGCTACGGCAGGAAGTTCTGGTTTATACTAAAGGAAATCAGCCTTGAGTGTAAAGCGTCGAATTTGAAGTTGTTGGATACGTTGAAATCCGTCCTCATACTGCTTCGTATGAACAATATAGTGTTGAACCGACAGGTAACGTGGAACGAAATCGGATTGCTCATGACTTGGATCGTGGAGTTTCTAAACCAGGACTTCAAATCGTTGGATTTCAACACGGGAAATTTCGAGTTTGTTCATTCGAACCATGCGGTGGCGTTGTCATTGTTGAAAGTTTACTTGTTTTGTATTGAGAAGGATTTGTTGGAGAGTTTCATGACATTCGTGAACTTCAAAGCGGTGATGGTTAAGTTAGTGAGTGACAAAAGCATCCCAAGAGTGATTAGAAAGACGTTGAGCGTGATACTGCATAGTTTTTACACCACTAAGGAACCAACGGCTGATGGATTGCAGATGTACAAAGAAGCACCGTATTCCAACTATATTGCGGACGCTTTTGGTGACCCAGATTTGGAATCGCTACGTTTGAAGACGCAACATCTCCATGAGTCGCCAGAGTCAAAGATTAAGGAACTATTGTCATTTGTGATCGATAAAGACATAGGTTTACCGGACGACATCACTCCAAGGCAATGGGTTTCCAGTATCGCTAGTTTAACAATTGACAAACGAGATGAACGACTAGTAGATAGTTCCACTTTGTACACACTTGTGTCAGCGTTGAGCCATATACCCTGCCTCCTAACTTCCGACTTTGATTTCGCAGTTGGAGAGTGTGCCAAGTGTGGCACCTTCCCATTGAGCAAGAACTATTATGAAAGTATCGACCCTAACCGGGAATCTTTTACGCTGACGCCAGTTACACAAACTATTCAGGACTTAATCGTGAAGTTTTTCATCCCTAAACTAATTGCGACAGATGATTCGTTATTGACGTGCAATTTCCTTGTGATGGTGTTCAATTTCTATGCCAGCTTTTCTCCTATCCCTGATATTGACGACCACCATGTGATAGATTTCTTGTTGTCCTTGTTGGCGACTAATAATAATCGAGATGTCAGAATGCTAGTGACTAGGATACTACCGCTTTATTTGATTCAACGCGGCCCCCAAAAGCAGCTCGATGTAACGTTCAAGTACATATTCGAGAAGGTTACCGCCATTGACTTCCGTTCCCCTCGCCGCTATCATTTTGGAGAGTCAACGATACGGGCGGTTGTTGAATTGGCTACAGTCGCAAAAGGAGAGATACTGTATGCAATCCACGTGAAACTACTCGACTGGATGAATGAACCGAACCAGCAGCACACAAATTACGTGTACTGTGGGATCCTTGACCTTGCTGCTACTAAAGCAGTGCCACCACTTAAATTGTTGTCGCCCTACTTGCCAGGCGTTGCCTATATCATCCTCAAGAATCCACAGGCTTTGCAGAAAGTGTTACAAGTTCAAGGTATCACAAAGAATTACTTCTTGAACAGAAACAAAGAGTACATCGTGCCCAGAATATTGGAGTATTATCAGGATAACACTTTGGTTCCGCAAATGGCCTACGCGGCTGGTATTGATGTTAATAAATTGCTAGCTTACTGCTTGCCGCGCATTCTTGCAACTTACTTGGTGAGAGAGGATGTCGACGAGAAGTTCATCGTCAGGGTTTTGGCAAGTGTTTGTCCAAGCTACCAACACGTCCTTCCAGACGAGTTGTTCACTCGTATTGGTGAAGTCACATGGCTCATATTGTTGGAGATTATAGTCGACGATGAAGGCAACATCAGAAACTTTGAAGATATAGAGAGGGCATTGAAGTGTGTGGCTTCTCACATGAAACCACGAGATCGCTCCAAGCCTTTGAACATTGCTACTTTAATTGAGGATAACGTTTTGTTACTCGTCCAGATGTTTAGTGATTTCACTCATTCCATAGGGGGTGTGAAACCGTACCTCGAATTGAGGCACTCATTCTATGCTATTCGGTTTCTAATTGAGAAGCACCTGGAAGCTGTAACATCAGCCTTGGGTCAATTATCTACATGTTTGCAAGCGACGTTAGAGGAGCCAGACTTTCACGTTTTATCGTTGCGTTGCTGGAACGAGTTAGTGCAGAGATTACCCTCATCACATTTGATATCTTTGGTTGACATTATTATTTCCTTGATTTTCCAAAAATTTGAAAGTTTTGGAGTAGAAGCTAGAGAAATCGCTGTTCAGATCTTGAAAACCATTTACGAGCACATCAAAGACGAGAAAAGCAATTGCTATGTCTTGTACTATCTATCACTTCCATTCTTGCCCTATCTCAGTGACTACCAGGTGGTTAAAGACGTCAAAGACATCAAGTCACCTTCCAGACCCAAGATCTTCAGGGAGTTCAATAGACGGTTGCGCACCAGCAATGTGTACGTTGTCAAGCAGGCGCTTTTTGACTTGTTTAATTACTGTCAGCAGTTCCAGTCCTATTGCCAGAATCTTCATTTCCCCGAACCCGTCATGGTCAAGGTCATGACCGAGTTGGTGCGAACGATATTTGACACTGCAGCTAGGTTCAGAAACAACAACCCGCAGATCGCCAGCGAGTGTGCCAGAGTTTTGTCTGTCATCGGCGCATTAGATGCCAACAAGTTCCACTACAAGACAGTGAACCATCTGGTTGTTATTGAGCTGGATTTTGAGAACGAAGAGGAGGTGGCAAAGTTCTTGGTTGACTTGATTGAAAACCACTTGTTGCAGATTTTCTGGGCTTCGAATGATCCCCACCGGCAATTATTCGCTGCGTATTCGATGCAGAAGCTTCTTGCAGTTATGGGCCTCAATGAGAGGGTCTTACGAACAAACAAGAACCGTCACTGGAATTCGTTTAGTGATGTCGGTAGATCCACGTTGACTCCATTCTTGAAATCGAAGTATGCGGCACCGAAGCCAAAACCCAAAGAGATACACTTTCCATATTTCAGATTGGGCATGAAGTACGAAACATGGTTGGTAGATGTGACTTTGTACTTGTTGAAATGTGCAAGTATCGACGACAAGAGTGGGAAATCACAACAAACAAATGGCAACGACCGAAAAGTTATCTTTGGTACTTGTGCATTGTTAATCTCCAAGGAACCTGATATGCCATTGTGTCAGCATTTGTTGAAGTATGTTGCTTTGAGCCATGTCATAAACAACGGCATTGCTGAGGAATTGCGCAAGGAGTTCATGCACATTCTCAGCTTCGACACAAAGTCTGTTTCTCCCGATAGAGCTGAACAACTAAAGTTGTGTTTCCAAACGATATTCTCAGTGTTTGACTACTTTAATGAATGGCGATGTGCCATGCGTGAGTACACCAATAAATTGGAGTCTCGGGCTTCTTCAGACAGGTCATTCTCCAAGATTGAAGCAGTTGAAAGATTCAGCTCGTTTCCACTAGAACTTATTGCGGCCAAGGCAGCTGAATGCGATGCCTACGAGCGAACAATCATGTATTTGGAGAATTGTTATCGCGACAGTATGACAACTTTGCCTAACATTGACAGCGCGTCTACACTACAATCGATGTATGCAAGTATCGATGACTACGACGCGTTGAATGGTGTGCTCAAGATTTTCTCCACCAACAACTTGAAGGAGAAATTGTCAACATTCCAATACAGTGACAACTGGAGTCTTGCACACGAGTCGTTTGAAGTGTTGGGCGCTACCGCAACAACACCAGACAATGGCACGATAGAAAAGAAGAAGTTGCTAGAGTCGTTGAATGAACGCGGGTTGTACGACGAAGTGATTTCGACGTTGGCAGCAGCGACAGACCTGACAGACTTGGCATCCATCCCATTGGACTGGTCGATGACTGGTGTACGGGCAGCGATTTACAAAGGTGATGCCAGCCAGTTAAACAGATGGTTACAAATCACTGATTCTATTGGTAAGCCGCTCAGCACTGAAGGTTTGGTTAACTATGAGTTTGCCAAAGGTCTCCATTTCTTATTCGAATCTGACGACGTTGAGTTTAACAAGTCGATGGATAGATTATACTCAATAATTGGTGGTTCTTTAGTCACCTCTGTGTCTTCTAATTTCACAAGGAATATCACTTTGATGAATCAGTTGCATGCGATATACGATATCAAGTTGATCAAATCACGTACAGACTCGGACAAGCTTTTGAAGGAACGGTTAAATAACATTGATCAAGATTTTGATACCCAGAGAAACCTCATCACGTTGCACAATGTCGCCAACCGAGTGACGAACAACACCTTGAGAATCTCCGAAAACTTGTTGTACGAGTCACAAATGGCGAGAAAGAACGGAAGACTAGATATTTCGACAAGATGTATTGTGCGAGCCATGGCATTGGATAATGCAAAGGCTAACATTGAGTTTGCCCATTTGTTGTGGGCTCAGGGGAAACAGTCGGAAGCCATCAAGTCATTGCACGATATTCTCAAGGAGAACAACTTTACCAGTAAAGAAAGAAAAGCAGAAGTGCACCTCCAATACGCCAACTGGCTCGGTGAGTCAAATCACCTATCCGCGCAGCAAGTTATTGCCGAGTATAACATAGCGTGGGAGCTTTACATGGTTAGCGAGAAGTGTAACTACGACATGGGCAAATACTACAACAAGTTGATGGATACATCGGGTGACGAGTCTGGTATCTACCAATACTATGCAGTAAAGCACTATGCAAGAGCTGTGGCAGTGGGACCAACTTATGTGTTTGAAGCGTTGCCCAAGTTATTAACCATTTGGCTCGATTTTGCAAACAAGAATGTGTCCATCCAACAGCCGTCAAACCCGACGAACAAAGAGCTGCAACTGCAGCTGCTAAGGCAATTGCAAAGAAGACATTTGAATGCTATCGTGGGAGAGATCAATAATGTCATCATCAAGATACCAAAGTACTCTTGGTTCACGGTCATCACGCAGGTGTTGTCGAGGATAGTGCTTGACCACGAGCCTTCATTTAGGGCATTGGAAATGATTGTAATCAAGGTGGTTCGCAACTACCCCGAACACGTATTGTGGTATGTTTTGTCCCATACAAAATCAACTGACAAAGTGAGGAGGGAGAGAGTGAAGAAGATCTTGAAGCAAGTTGTGAATGATCCTATAGACCCCAAAGACCCGGATGCCGCTAGCGTGGCGCTGCCTAAAGTTCTCGCAGAGCATTTGGATAGTGCAAGGAGATTGTTTGAGAACTTGATTAGCATTGCAAGTTTCAAGATCAACAGGAGCGACAGGAAGAAGACGTACTCTTTGTCGAAGGATTTCGATTTGCAGCTAAACGAACCCATCAAGGAGGTGGTTATACCAGTGCAGTCAAACTTGCAAATCAGATTACCGAACCAGGGGTTAACCAACTTCAAAGGTTTCAGCAGAAACTCAAGTGTTACGTTTGATGGGTTTGACGATCACGTCAACGTCTTCCATTCATTGCAAATGCCGAAACAAGTTACAGTCAGAGGCTCTGACGGTGAGGTCTATCGGTTGATGGTGAAGCGAGATGATACGCGTAAGGACGCCAAAGTTGTTGAGTTCACGACCATGGTGAATAGAATATTGACAGCCAGTACCGAAGCTAGAAAGAGAGGGTTGCAGATTGTCACATATTCTGTTGTTCCTCTTTCTGAAGGGTACGGTGTGATCGAGTTTGTTCTGAATGTGAACACCATGAAGGGAATCATCACCGAAGAACGCAAGCGGTTGGGCCAGCAAATTAACGAGCGTCAGATATTTGGAATCATGGATAAGTTACAGAAGGACAAATCGTGTACTTTGCTGCGACTCTCCAAGAAGTTCAAGGACATCTTGACGGAGAACCCTCCGATCTTACACAATTGGTTCAGTGAACAGTTCTCGGATCCAAGCGCATGGTACATGGCTAGAAACGCATTCACGAGATCGAGTGCTGTGATGTCGATGGTTGGCTACATAGTCGGCCTCGGAGACCGCCATTGTGAGAACATTTTGATATTCAAAGACAACGGTACCGTGTTGCACATTGACTTTGACTGTTTGTTTGAGAAGGGCAAGTTGTTGCCCACACCCGAGATTGTTCCGTTTAGGTTGACGCAAAACATGGTTGATGCAATGGGAATCAGTGGCGTTGACGGCACGTTTAGGACCACGTGTGAAGTCACGGGCACGCTCTTGCGTGAGAATGAGTCGATCTTGATGAATATCTTGGAGACGTTGATCCATGATCCGTTGTTGGACTGGAAGAAACTGGAAGCAGCAGAAGAGACGCTTGGTATTGTGCGGAAGAAACTACGCGGGTTGATCAATAAAGAAGAAGGATTGCCGATGAGCATACATGGTCAGGTCGATGTCTTGATCCAAGAAGCAACGTCAATAGAGAACTTGGCTCGCATGTACGGTGGTTGGGCGGCATACATTTAAAGCATGTACATAGATGTATGTAATACACACTTTTTGCTTCATTTACAATTCATCAATCGTAGTGTTGTTCCCTTCGGAGCTTAAGGACGGTGACTTCGGAGGCGCCTTCCTGCTCACAGTTTTAGTTCTGCTTGGCGTAGCTGGCGGCGGCGGCTGCGAGATTCCAACAGTTGGGTCAGCCGCAAATAACTCACTTCTAATGGAAGCACTATCGGATACGTCACGGGGTGGCAACGGAGGTGGCACTAACCCAGGAGTCGCCGAGGACACCTGATGTGGTGGTGCTGCATATGAAGGAGGAGGTGGAGCTGATGGAGCAGTGACCACAGAAGACGCCCTCGAGTGTTGTTGGTCCCGCGGTGGTGGTGGTGGTGGTGGAGGAGGAGATATGACGCCTCTCGACACGTCGTCTTTATAAGCCGAAGTAAACACGTTAACGTTATCGCTGTTATCAAACTTGCTAAAGTTGTACGATGGTGTCTGGTTCAATGCTGTAGATGATGAGTTCTTGGATGAAACGCCAGATGCCCCGGCAACAGCGGCTGTGGCTGCAGCTGTGGCCGTCGAGGTCATGTGGTTCGTGAACGCACTGCTCACGGCTGGGCCACTGATGTTTTCATCCCGCGAGTTGGACCTCTGCATTGGCTCCAAAGAATTCGACGATTTTCTTGGTGGCCGTCTGCTGGAGATCATTTCTGGCGGGGTGTATGGTTTCTCCTCCTGCGCCGTCTTGGAAAACGAGTCGTCTTTGAAGTACCACTTGCCGATCTTCTTGAACGTGTTGGCCATGATTGTGGAACCGGTGTTGTTCGTGGTAGGGGTAGTAACTGTAGTTGTAGTTGTGGTGCCCATCTGGTCTTCTAGGTTCGGAGACGACGATTTCTTCTTCATTCGTTTGCTCAAGTCCGTGAGAGTGGTTGAAAACTTGGAGCTCCGGAGTGATCGTGAGCTCATCGATAATTCAGACTTTGTCTCAATATCATCGTACTTATCCAATGACGTGAGGTCCGATGCTCCATCCGCTTCACCATTTGCGCCCTCCGCTTCCTTCTCTGTGGTTTCGTCTTCGTCCAATTTCGGCTCTTCCCATATCCCGGCACGATACAACTGGTCGGAACTGTCAAAGAACACGATATCATCCCATTGTGGCAACACTAAACTCTCCTTGATGGCCTCTTTGAACTTCTTCTCGATGGAGTTGGTGATGAAGTTGAAGTTGAAGGTCCTGGAGCTTAACAATGGCTCGATTTTGAAGTTCATGATTGGATCGACTTCGTAGCAGTACCAGAATCTGCCACTTGGAGGTGGTTTCAATTTGAACAACATGGGCCCCTCTAACTTAGCCAACGTGATTTTCAACACTAGATCGACTTCTTTGTTGGTGAACTTGGTACCAAACGTCAAATCAACCTTGGTGGCAATGGTGACTGATATTCCGCCCGTGTATGTGACATAGCTCGATACCAAAACGGTACCATCTGGATTGATTTCTTTCAAGTTGGGGTACGTGAAGAATGGAGCCAGTGAGCCGGGTTGAATATCGGTGATCTGAAACTGATCAAAGAACCCGGGCGTTTTTATCTTGTTCAACTTCTTGCTCAACTTCTTGTACACGTAGTCTTCAAACTGTTTAGTGTTCTTCATGGACAAGAACCAACGTCCTATAATGGCATTGATCCATTTCGTCTGTAACTGGCCCTCGGAACTGTACAAGGTCTGGATCAAATTAATCATTTCCTTGGTTTCAAAATGCAAGGTTTTAGCAAACTTCAGTGGGTTCAACAACTCCGGCAACTCGGACTTTTCCAACTTCATAGCTCTAATCAACGCAAAGAACCAATCTTCCTTCTCTGAACAGATGTCACAGTATATGAAGAACGATCCGCGGGGTGCTGTCATGCCGCTGGGGTTGGGGAACTCATTGTTGCGTGAAGAAGCCGATGATCCAGGAGACGAGGAGGATACTGGTGTTGCAGGTGGTGCATGTTGCTGTTGCTGCTGCTGACTGAGCTTGCTTGGGTTGATCAAGGCAATGGCTGAATATTTGGTGAACAATTGGGCATCCGTCAAGTCGCGGGGCCAAAGGGTAGCGAAATAGTTTGCCAAGACTATGACGTGTTTAACATCTTTCAAAGTTTGGTCCTTGTACAAGAACAAGTTGCCATGTTTCAACACAGCAAAGTAACGATGCTTCTTCTGCGAGGAACGAATTGTTGGTTTCTGGGATTGGTTCAGAGAACCGTGCAGGTGGGTATCGCCGCCAGAGTCCTTATGTAAGACAAAGGTGTCCGTGTTGACTTCATCGCCGTCTAGGTCGTCAAACAGTCGGCTCTCTTTAGATTGGTCTGACTCCTTGGATCTCTTGGTGGTCAGATCTTTGACCAATTTGTACAATGCCGAGTACGCGGACTTGTTGTCATTTGATTCGGTGATCAGTTGCGTGCTGGAGTTGATTTCGTCCGGACTCTCGATGTAGTCTCGCGTGACAAATATCCAGCCGCTCTTGTATGTTTCCAAGCCGGACTGGTGGTTTTCCTCTAGTTCGCCTGCCTTTAGCGACTCCGATTGGGCGGAGTCCTTATCGTCGTGAATGTATGATTCGACCTTGGGCTTGACAAAGACGTAGAGAACGAGGAGTCCCGGTAGGAAGGTCAATCCTCCTAGGATGTAGACAAACAAGAAGAATAGAAGACCCATGAGTGGCTGAGTGGGTGTGGTAGTTGGTTGGGTGGTTGGGTGGTTGGTTACTGTTGCTGTTGCTGTTGCTGTTGCTGTTGCTGGTTGTTTGTTGGTGGTGTAGAAAAAGTGGTTGGTGGCACATTGTAAAGGTTTCGCATTTTGTATTTCTCCTTTGGGAACGTAGCAAACTTCTATTTTCTTGGTTTACTAGCCGACCGAATCCTGTCGACCCACAGGCCGACCCACTCGTCGACCAGGACCCTTCGGATTTTGTGACTCACTTGCAGATTATCACGTCTTCCCACACACTTCTCGCTCTCCACCGTGCATACACCAACATGTCACATGAAGGAACGTCTACCATACAACTAACAACTCTATCCAAAAGAGGCAACGACGAACCCCGCGAAACATCAATTCAACTAGAGTTCCGCGGGACCAACGAACCCATTGACGACGACGGCGATGACGAAGAAGAAGAGTACTACCCCGATGGAGGAGTAAAAGCTTACTCTGTTATCCTAGGGTGTTTCTTGGGCAACATAGTCAACCTCGGCTTGATAAACTCCATCGGTGCCATCCAGGCATATGTCTCGGTGCACCAGTTACAAAACTTGAAACAAACGTCCATCTCCTGGATCTTCTCCATCTATTTGTGCCTTGCGTTCGGCGGTGGCATAATCACGGGCCCATTATTCGACAAACACGGTCCACTCGCCATCCTCATTGTGTCCACGGCGTTTATCTTCCTTGGGCTAATGGGCTCAGCCCAGAGTGTAGAGATATGGCAATTCATATTGAGTTTCATAAGCTTGGGTATCGGCAATGGTTTGGGCATGACGCCCTTGGTCGGTGTCATCAGCCAATGGTTCAGCAAGAAGAGAGGTAACTGCACCGGATTGGCCACAAGTGGCGGGTCCGTCGGTGGATTGGTGTTCCCCTTGATGTTGAGACACTTGTACCTGGAGTACGGCTACGTGTGGGCAATCAGGGTCTTGGCGTTTGTGTGCTTGGGATGCATGATAGCAGCCATTTTGCTCGTCAAGGGAAGGTCAGTTTCGGGAACAGCCAATAACAACAATGCCGACGACGACGACAACAACAACAACAATGCCAGCATTGTGCTGACCAGTGCTTGGAAAAAGTTGAAAGCTATCCGCCCGGAACCAAAGTTTGCGTATTTGATAGTTGGTGCCATCTTGGGGGAGTTATCGTTGATGTTTGTTGTCACGTACTATGCGAGTTATGCCATCTCTAAGGGGGCATCAGAGTCTATGTCGTATCTTTTGTTAACTATCTGGAACGCAGCAGGAACACTTGGGCGTTGGTTGCCAGCGTATATCTCCGACTTTTACGGGAGGTTCAACATAAACATCTTGATGTTGACGGGATACACCTTGTGTATCTTTGTATTATGGTATCCTTTCGGGAGCGATATCAAGGTTCTCTACGCCGTGTCTCTCTTGGGTGGATACTTTCAAGGCTCTATATCAAGCATGCTTCCAGTTTGCTTACTTCTGATCACACCCGTGAGAGAAATTGGCACCAAATACGGGATATTGAACACGATCTTGTCGTTTGTGACGTTGTTTGGTATCCCCATTGGGTCAATCATCATCAAGAACGGAACTTCGGATGAGTACAACCGGTTGGTTATTTCCATTGGGTGTATCAGTTTTGGAAGCGTCATGTTCTGGTATTTCAGTAGGTTTGCCATCGTAGGAAGTAGGCTAAACGTAAAAGTATAATACAGTATTTTTACAATTGTTACATACTAGTGCAACACAATTGTCCGGTCACGTTGTTAGACACTTTTCACTTTAGCGCGCCTAAAACCTTTGTCCATTTGGTATGAAGAGAAAGTAAATACAGTGTAAACAGGGTCAAGCCTGTTCCATAAAAAAAGTCGTCGTGACGAGCGACATTCCCCAAGACATCGCGCGACACACGCCCTTCCACATACAATAAAAAATTGAAAAACTCAACGCGTCGTCTTTCCATATCCTTCGACCTTAGCAAAACCAATCACAACAATGCCCGTCAAATCAAGAGAAACCCTTCCATGGTATGTACATTGCGCCCCCGCCCAGATAGTCGAGTCCTCACCATACTAACATTGTTGCAGGGTTGAGAAGTACCGTCCTGATAATCTTGAAGAAGTCAAAGGACAACAAGAAATCGTGACCACGGTACGAAAGTTCGTTGAGACTGGCCGATTACCCCATTTACTATTCTATGGACCGCCAGGTACCGGTAAGACATCGACAATTGTTGCCCTAGCCAAGGAAATCTACGGTCCCAAGAACTACAAGAACATGGTGTTGGAGCTCAACGCCTCTGATGATCGAGGCATTGATGTTGTGCGTAACCAGATCAAGAACTTTGCTAGCACGAGACAGATCTTCACGAGCGCCAACGGCAACCAGTTCAAGTTGATCGTCTTGGACGAAGCGGACGCGATGACGAACGTGGCGCAGAACTCGTTGCGCCGAATCATCGAAAAGTATACCAAGAACTGCCGATTCTGTATCTTGGCCAACTACAGCCACAAGTTGAACCCGGCGTTGATTTCCAGATGCACAAGGTTCAGGTTCACGCCGATTGACGAGTCGGCAATCAGGGACAGAATGAACTACGTGATTATCAAAGAGGGCGTCAAGATCACCGACGATGCGTTGACGTCGTTGTTGAAGTTGTCGAATGGGGATATGAGAAGGGCATTGAATGTGTTGCAGGCTTGTCAGGCTGCCAAGGAGAATGAAGAGGAGGTTATTGATATTGATATGATATATGAGTGTATCGGTGCTCCGCATCCACAGGACGTAGAGACGTGCTTGGACTCGATATTGAAGGACGATTGGACGACGGCATATTTGACGTTGAACAAGTATAAGAATGTTAAAGGGTTGGCATTGATTGACTTGATCACTGGGTTTGTCGAGATATTGAACAACTACCAGTTGAGTGTGAAGACGAGAGCAGAGATCTTGAAAGGTTTGAGTGATATCGAGCATGGTATTAGTCGTGGAGGAAACGACAAGATCCAAACGAGTGCTATCATCGGAGTAATCAAAGACGCAATGGAGTTCCAAAAATAGGTATAATTTTTTGTATATTTAAGCAGGTAAGAGGTGATGTTAGTTTAGCAACGCTGTTGCTTCTTTGTAGTTATACTTAACAAATCCTGAAATGACTTTTTCTTAAGGAGTCCTTTACCAGGTTTGTCCTTGGAATCAGGGCTAGGACTCGGAGTATTAAACTTCACCTGCTTCTCAATAACTTTGACTTTAAAGTCCTTCAACGAATTCCCGGTGAAACTAAACCCGGTACTTTCAGTTCCCTCAGACCCACTAGTCTCTGGGATATTAATCGTTTCTTCTTCTTCCAACTCATCCTTCTGCAAATCCAAAACCACCACCTTCTTCTCTTCCTCCGCAACACACTTCTCTTCATCAGTATCATTAACCATCGTCGTCGTAGTCGGGGTTACATCCGCCTGAGCATTGTCCTCGGAACCAAGAATCTTCGATTTCGTGATCTTTTCAAAGACGCTATCACTATGCGTCAATTCATCCCGGTTCGAACTTCCAGGCAACCCATTGAACCATCTCTCAATGACCGAGCGTGATTTCCTCAAGCTGTGCTTGACAGACGCCGAGGAGGATGACGAAGAAGAGGACGACGACGATGCAGAAGGTTGCAACGCTGGCTGCTTGAACAACCCAGCGAGTCCTGATTGGTGGGGTTTCAAGGGGTTGTCGTGGGGTGGAAGATGGTAGTCGCATTCGGCGTCCTCATTGGGCAATTTCCACCGGACACTCTTTGATTTGTGAAACCGAAGTAGGGATTGTTTCATCATGATTGGTGAGTCCTGTTGGATGTTTGTGATTTGGCTGTTATTTTTCTCTCATTTTTTTGTTTTTTTGGTTGCAAAGTTATGGTATCTCTTTTTTCACAGCTATTAATGAAGCTATGGGGAATGGTCTTCATGGTAATGGAGTGGGAGCCATCTTGGTTCGATCTTGATGATGATGGTTGGGTATGGATAGGATACGTTTTCCTTAACTTTTGGTTCCAATTTCGGGCGAATTTATCAGTTGGTCATATTTCCTAATGGCAGATTTCCTGTTAGTCCACCAATTCCACAGCTCATACCACGCTCTGAACCAAACTTCCATATAACACTCCTCGCAATCATGGAACTCCTTCTCTACATCAACAAATACGTCTAAATCTAGCAGCTAGTTCATTTCAAACCCACAGCTCCTTGGGGAACACCTCACAACAACTCCGAAATGGGTACAACCAAGGCGTCGTCGTACAGCACGTCAAGTACGACGTGTTAGTCCTTCTAGTACACAACAAAGATTCTTATGTTGATGATGCAGGCAATGAGAGAGATTTCATGATAATGAAATGAACCTGTCAACTTGCCACATACGTTCCAGCTCACTCCACTACGAATTCAGAACAAGAAATAACACATTTTGCAGCTATTTTGGTGGGTTCATTGTTTGTGCCTCGCGTATTGTGTTCTTAATGCCGAACAACAACACTGGAATTGGAAGGCGTGGATGGAAAGCCGTTCCCGAATCCAACATGGATAGTCCAACTTCGCCGAATGTCGAGAGAGAGGGAGCAGGTGAACAAAGGTGTTGTTTCTGAGCACACAAAGCTTCTCAGTGAATGAGACATGCATATACAGAAAAACAGCTAGCAACGCAAGACCTAAAGATAGCACACACATGTGCATGGCCTGGTAGTTTATTGGAAAACCTCTCCTGAACTACGATGTTTCTGTCCTGTCGGTGGGTTCCTACCCGTACGAACTGGGCAAGCGTTGATTCGTTGGCCCTTGGCTTCCCCCATCCGCCCTTGTCTCGGGTCCCCAAAAATAGCCATACATAGGATGTCTTTGTGTATTGTTCACCACCGGGTTTTCGAACCAAACAATCTGTACGAGAGTGGAATGTGTAATTAAGAGGACCAGTTCTACGAGTCCCACACACACACACACACGCACACAGTGAAACAAACGTATATTGTAAACACTTCAATACTACTCGAAGCTCGAAGGTGTTGGTTGGGTGTGGCTAGGGATTTAGATGTGCTGGTGGTTATTCTGTGCCATCACCAAAACGCCTCACCCGGGTTGTCACTCTCACTATCTTGGACTCAACCCTTGGATTCCTAAATCTAACACCCTCTTTGTCCAGTTGGCTACTTAACCAAGTCAAAACACCAACAACACACTAAACCAACATCATCATCTTCCTACCACTAGGCACACAAAAAGGGGGGCGCCCGAATTTCTTTTCTGAGTGGTGAAATTATCGCACAAAACGGAGGTTGGTTGATGCACTAGTGAATGCAAAAGGGTGAGACAATAATGAATAATATCATTAATTGACACTAATTTTTAGACATTTGTAGATTTGCCAAAGGACGCATGGTATGTTATGTCAGTACATATACGCTCACTACAGGCAAGTATAACCAGAGCGCTAGTTTCATGAAGTGCTGTGAGTGATAGAAAGCAATACAAAGACAGATAGGGAATACAAAAAGCTCAGGAGCAAGAGAATCCCTCAAGAATGTTTACAAAAACGTAGGCAGCTTTCCATCTTACAGGTCTGTTTTCCCTTTGGTTTACTTGATGATTTATTTGTGGTATGTAGGTTTTTAGACCGCACGGTAAATCGATCACAATAATGAGGGTATAAAATTTCTGGTTATTATAACTGGCTAGCTTGACATCACTACCTATGAGCATCTAGCTTATGGCAAATGAGAAACTAGTCACCTTGCACGATTGATAATATTTGATCTTTCGTCCACAGGTGCACAGCAACTGAAACATCTGCCGATAGAGCAAGCAACCCTGAAGATTGTCCGGAGTATTGAGAGAAGAAAACTGCGACAGGGGCAGCATTTCGTCATAGGTCTTACATCATCACGCGGAAGGGTCTGTGTCTCAGCAGATAGCTTTAAACCTTCCCTCCATGGCAAGGCAAACTGATAGCAACGATGCTCGCAATGATAAAAGTGAAACACTCCATTGCGCTGTATCGTGGTCAAAAAGGGCAGCTAAGAGGACGAGGTAATGTAAAGCTATGGGGATGCGATTCACTTAACGAACGTTCCCGGAGTGTGTAGGCAACCTAACAGGTGATGTAGATACGAGGAAATGTGAGCGATATAAGTGTGACAATGGAAATATGTCCAACGTCTTAAACGGTCGTTAGTAGTCACCTCGTTAGTCCGATTACTAATGAGATTATTATCGTGGCAATACAAACTGGTGAGCCAGATGATAATGGCACCTAGAGTAGCCCTTTGGTGATCTCACTTACTGCAAAATTATACCACCTATGGTAAAACAGAGAAACGTGTGGGCTCGGGCGTGTATAAAACACCAAAAAAAGGGAGGACCATATATCCGCAACTCCATTCGTATTCTCCATTATCAAACTCAATATAATTGCTATCCAGGTGTAGGCTTATACCCACTCGGTAATACTTTATCGCTGAGAACACACACATAGAGTTGAGTATATGCTACTCCCGTTAAACCAGCTTTCCAAACTTTTTTAGTCGGAAAGATCTACGCTCAGAACAATCACAAGGCAAGCACTTCTACCGCATACCGATATCAAAGAGAGACATGCTCTCCCAAATGTTGAAACCACTGAGGAGTACGTAATTAGTCGATCCCGATTAGTCCATGTACCGCCACTTTCCCTCTTCCCCAAAAATGCCATCCATCCACCCACCCCGTGTGCGCGCGTGTATTTTTTTGCAATTGCGACGGTGGAATTGAACTGAACTGAACTCTCCCTGGAGGAACCAGCGGGAGAAGCAGCACGTTCTAGACGTGCTGCCTACCTGACTCCTCTTTAGCTATATTGTATCATCCCCACAAAATGGGAAAAATGACCAACCCCCCAAAAATTTCATGTTACAATAAACAGAGGGACATACGTGAATGGAAGTGGAGATATGACTCCTTCCCTCTCTATGCCACCTCTTTCTCTTTCTCCCTCCACTTTTTCTTTTCTTTTCGTGGGAGGCTGCATTGTTCCAGATGAATCTTCTGTAGAAGGATAAGTGTATACACCTGTTTGCCCAGTGTGAATAATATCAGTGCTTACGGAGTTTGGTGTTACATTGTGTTATGCAAAGTAAGTAAATAATAGAAGCTAGTTTATATCACTTTGCTTTGGCTTGGGTTAGTTCTTGGGGGTGGGCGGGTAGGTGGTGCATACATGAAATTGAGTCTGTGCATGGCATGGCGTATCAGAGCATAATACAGCATGGCTCACCCCCCATTGTAATAAATAATTATTGAGAAGCTCTAGTCCGTCGGTGGGCAAGCTTAATTTAGCTTGCTTTGTTTATTATTCATTTATTGTATTATAACTTGAAATTTCGCTCATGGCCATTACAATATAAGAGATACTCCCTAAATATTTTTAGTGCTTATTCTTGGTTCTCTATCTCTCTCTCTCCCCCATTGTCCCGCTTTCTTTCTTTTTAAATCATTCCACTGTTCTTGTTGTTGTTGTGTCTTCCCCCCTTGAAGAACCTTGCCCAATGGAACCATTCTTGTCTTTGATTTTGTCTTTTTGCTTTTGTTTCATTTCAGTGCAACCTTTCTTATCCTTCGTTCTATTATTTTTAACAACGTGTGCATCAACATCAACACCCCCAGAATCAACAACATGATCTTGAACTCCTGTTTCTTACCCCCCCTCAACAGCAAGTGTTGTTACAACTACACCTAATCTTGCTAAAATGCTAGTATGTAGAGGTTGTAGTTGATTCCCTCCATCATATGATTCCGCGCTTCCTCCCTCCCTTCCTTCCTTCCTCTCACCCCTTTTTCTTCACCCCGGAACAATGGCCCGTCGAAAAAGCCTTGTACTTGATTCGGATTTGACCTGTTCCCCCAACTACCATGAGTTCCTGGCTGACTCTTCCTACGCTAAAGCTATGTATGTAGGTCTAAAAAATGCTAAAAATACATACACTGGAATATCCCGTGTATCCACCATTACACACCTCACCATCACCCCCACGTCGTTTATCATCGATATTATTATGACGATGGTGATTGCGGATTGCTTTTTTGAGTTAGGGAGTGACGGATGATAGATAGCGATAGTGAGAGATATAGATGCAAAAATTTCAGGCTAGTGTTTCTCAGGTGGTTTGAACTTGCAGCGGAAATTAGACATCATTCGTTTATATTATTTTTTATTTTGCAATTTAGTTGAATTAGTGTAATTTTTTTCACTAGGAGAATGCTTAGCTTACGTTAAGCTAACGACATAATGGGAGTACATGTTAAACTATAGACGTCAGTGTCTTAGCTTATCTTTGGCAGCGATCCCATGATCCTTGTTTCTGTCTAGCATGTTCCATAGGAGTGAGAGCTGGAAGTTCTTGCTTTCTCCCAAAGCTTTGTGGAACAGTATTCTTGAGGAGGATACATGCGTGCTACAAAACTAACAAAACCTGTTAAATATTACATTATGCAGACTGCTTACAAAATACTGAGAGCCAAATAGCATACCATACAGAAGAAAGTCAAAGAAGGAGAAGAACAGACAAGGTATTTAGTTTCTTTTTTAGTGGGTTGCTTGATAGTCCGGATCTGCTCCGTCCATGTGGGTTATGAGATTAGTCAGGCATTATTATACTTTGTGCTTACTCTGCACAAATTGACTGTTATGTTATTGGGTTTTTGTTATTGTTATCCCAAGAACAATGGAGGGGGAGGAGAGAGTGCACGAATATTTGCCAGTGGAGCAGGAACAGCACCAGTAACAGTCGCAGTAACACTGAGCTTATCATTGTTCGTTACCCGACTGACTTCTGCTTCTCTCGCACTCATACACTCACTCGCTCACGCTAAGCAAACAGCAAATATAAGCTCAACAACTGTGTAAGCAAAGCAATCTTTATTGTAGCCACTCAACTATAATCCTCAACATAGAAGATTCTTTCTTTTTCTCAGCAGTTGGGAAGCAATGGCAAACTTCCAGTTACAGTATTGTAGGTCATTTATGAGTGGGTTTTTGTCTCTCCCTCCCCCCTTTAATTTGGATTCTTTGGTGTTCCATTCTTCGTCGTTCCTCTTGCTTCTTTAACACCCCCGGCGTACATACTACATACCACAAATTGGGTGGTGTGGAGAGCAACAAGGAATAAGATTACATTTTTTTACAAGAATTGTCACCTTGGAGAACAGGCTAATCAAAAATGTCACAATTACTTTTGTAAGCTAGTGTGTTAGCTTTTGCAATTGTAGCTGCGATAGCTAATCGTCCCCCCTTCCAATGGGGCCAATTACTACCTCTCCCATTGGCTTGTCAGTTGGCTGGATTAACCGTAGAATGCAAAAAGGCAGAGAAGAAAGTAGGAAATCTGCAGGGCGTGCGCCAGAAACCAAAAAATTTTTTTATGTTTTTTTTATTTTTTTATTGTTTGGTTTTTTAGAGTGCGTGCATGCATTTGTTGCACAAAGACGACCTCTCCCAGAAAAAAAATTTTCTTTTTTTTTTTTAGCTGAAAATTTTTTTTTTTTTTAGGCTAGAAGAATATAAATTTACCAATACTTTCCCCAAATATTCATCCAGTTTTTTAGTGTTATTCCTTCTTTCTTTGTCTTTTATCTTTTACACAACTACTTTGCCTATTGCTTGCACTAGAGGGGTTATTTATCACAACTTGCTACACTCACAACTTCAATTCACACACACACTACACTTAGCTACACTACATATTCTACATCTGGTTATAGTAGAAACACATAGACACATTCATAACAACTACACCTACACCTCCATTTCCCACTTCCCACTTCCTTTGCATTTTAATGTCATCCACACAACAACACCAATACATACGTAAGTCTACACGTACTAGAAAACTTTCTGCAAAAGCCAAAACTAACACACCTTTAGTTGACTCACAACAACAACAACAACCACAGCCTATCATACAAGATGAATCGCCTAGAAAGAAGAGAAAGATTTCCAGAATTGAGGAGGAGGAGCTCAAGAAGACAGACAAGATAGACCCAGTCGAGAAATTGTTGAGTTTGTCCAACATCAATCAGGACTTCTTGCTGGACTTTGACAGCCAGAGCGAACAGTCCTCAGAGGACGATTGTGAGGAGCAGCAGCTAGACGAGTATGAAGACGACGAGGCACTTATAGAGATTGAGAATGTCAACTTCACGCAGATTATCCAGGAGAATATTCGCCAGTTCTATGTCAAGAGAAGATTGGAGAACCAGTACAAAGACACTTTTTCATTGCTCAATAACAAAGACCACGAAGAAGAAACGGTGCCGACAAAGTCACAACAAACACAACAGTCACATCAACCTATTAGTAAGCCAATTGAAGTCCCATTTTTCAAGAATGTGAATTTCGGCAACAAGCCCAAGGAGTACGCCATTGAGGACTACTTTTCGTACAACGACGAAGAGGAAGAGGACCAAGGCAGTCTACTGGAATCGTCTTCTAGAAATTCGTTGAGTGTGTCCTCCGAAGAGGAGTATAGTGATAGCAGTGACGAATCTGACGTATCTCCAATCACCACACCCAAGTCTGAGACTCAATCGTTATACATCCCCAAGATTAACCACCACCACCACTACTACCACTGCGGATTGGGAATGGTCAATGGCGCTGGCCAGCAATACTACCAACAGAGAATGGATAATGTCATGAACCAAGAGGAGGATTTGTCCAAGATATTGAACAAGAACAGTTTGATCAATGGCAAGGCTAGCGAAATGGTTAGCACTGGCAACTTTATGATCAACGACTTCTTCTTGTAAAGAGTGATTGCTATGAAGAATTCCCGCCCCGTCCCTTTTTTGATTGTTTTATTTAATTTCATTTAGTTTAGTTCATCCTATTGGTCCTTCCTGATTTTTCTTTATATTTTCACTTTTTTTTTCATTTGTTTTGCATTTTTTATCACTACATTTTTTTGTTTAGTTCAAGGTCATTATTAGAGAAAGAGGAAGAGGGTCGGGAAGGGGAGTCCTGCTACATCAATTGGTTACTACTCCAGTTTCATACTTATTCATTCACACATATACATATATACGTCTTATCTGTATAATACACACCCAAGTGTCTACCAAACTGTCTGCTTGTAGTTTCTGCATCGGTATATTCCTGGAGATAAAAAATTTTCAAAAAACTTTTGTTGCACAAAACCTAAACATCAATTTTGTGTAACGGCGGATTAAAAAAAATCTTAGGGCACACACACACAAAACTGCTTACGTAAGGTAAGGCATTTTTTGTTGTTTTCCTTTTTTCTAATTAGAAGAATTTTCCGGGCTCATACTGCCGCTCAATAAACCCAGCTAATGAATTTGCCGTTGGTTTTAGTTATGACCTTTGAGCATGACATGATTGGCCAATTACTATGATCCCGTCAACACCACCAACTCTCAACCAAGTACGCTCCCACCAGCATAGTTTCATGGTTGTTTGCGACACTCGTCTAGCATCACCTCCCTCCCATTGTGCTGCACTGTACGGGCTTACAATTGAAGATCTCCCTATTGGTCTGACAGGGCGGAGGGAGAGCGGTGTGCTTGCTGTTGAGGATGCATAACGGAATAGAACACAAGTCGTACATAACCAATCAGGGCGAGATTAAAATTTTTACAAACAAAACGACCATACATACGCCTAGTAGATTAAGATTTAGATTGTAACTCAAAAGTAATTGAGAGGCAAACGAAAACAAGAGAAAAACCCTATGACCAAATCCATAACCCATCCCGAACCGTACCAGACACATGGCACAAAGCAGGCCAGACCACCAGTAGAACAATGGTCCAACCGTCAGGACAAAAACAAACAAAATAATGAGAGGAAAATTTTTCTTCACATAGCGAGCTTTGTGTTGGGTGAGGAAGAAAACAAGGAACCCAAGGGATTCTCTTCTTTCTCTTCCATCGCTAAGGTTTGTGTTACTTAGGGCGATATGCTCTGGCCCCCATTTTGTGCTGTTCATCTCTGGTGTATGTGTAACCCGTTAGTGTCTTGTGCTACTTGTCGGTGACAAATGCTAATGCAAGTGTCAAAATTCAAATACCCACCCAAGCACAAGAAATATTCTGTAGTCCTGGTTGGTAACGTATATGTAACATTAACTAAACATGGTATTATTAGTTACGACGCTCCTTCCTTCCTTCCTTCCTTCCTCCCACGCACAGTCTACAACCTGCTACCAAAAATAACATAGCACGATATATTTTTCTCCAACTCTAGCTGCCGGCTCTGGCTACGCCAGCTCCTTATATTTCTTGTTAAACCCTCCCTTTATACACCCACCCCGCCAACAACTGCACAAGTCTCACAACGATGCACCAGTTCGCCCACTCACAACTCCGTCCCACGTAATACCCCAACACCCGAACAAACCCCGTAATTCACCACCTAACCAAAAAAAAGAAAAGAGAATAAACTACGCAACGCACCCGATTTGCCATCCTATTCCAACACCAATCATTCACAACCGTAGTATATGCATGCGTACATACACTTCCTACTCCTTGTATTGTTCTGGTTGTTCGGTCTTTTCGCCATCTCTTTCCCTTTTCTTCAAACTAAGAAAAACAAGAGAAAAAGAAATTTCACCGGTTTTTTTTTATTAAAGTTTCTGCGCTACCATACACAGGGAAAAAACTCATCTCGTCTGGTCCCCTTTCCGCCAAATGGGAAGCCAAACTGTCTCAGACATGTGTCATGTGATTGTTATCACGTGATTGAAATAACCAAATGGAATGCTCTGATGGAGCTGTCTGGCACAATGCAAGACAGGGGAAGAGAAAGCACCGCTATGATCACTGTGGTCATTCTGAAGCAGTTTGTAGAGGCCTAGAGTTGCACAGGGGTGGGAACAAAGCGTATGTATTTGGTGTATACTATACGGGCACCCAAACCAAAGTTGAAAAAGAGAAGCTTGAGAAAAATTTTCACATCCATCGATCGTTTTCATTCTTCATAGAGTGTGGCAATATTTGTCGGAAAGGGGAAAAGAGGTCGCATAGTGTTTTGAAATTTCTTTACTACTCACACTCTTATGACACCCATCTAGCTGCAACGTATCTGCATTTGGGGAGCCTTGACTCTTCCATCAGTAGACTGCGTTTTCTTCAATATATAATTCTTTTGTATTCTTATTTTATCTATACACTCACTGTAGCTTTGATCTACAAACGAACATCGCCTCTGATCCATCTGTTGAGCATGTCCAACGAGTTCTCAGGCTGGTCCATTGGCACCATGTGTCCGGAGTCGAAGATTCTCAAATAAGTAAAGTGGCCATGGTTCTTGACCTCCCCAGCGTGCTTGCCGCTGAGAGTGTGCCATGGCTTGAACGGAGTAGCGGCAAACTGTTCATGCTCGGTGTAGTTCAACGCATTGACCCATGCCAAGTTGCCGACCCAGTCACAAACCAAGTCCTTGTCCCCCACATAGATCAACACCGGGATGCCATCGTCCAACAATGCCGTGATGTGGCGCTGGTAGGGTCTCATGAAGTCGGTGATGAAGCGTGACCCAACTTCGCTGGAGCACATGGTGTAGCTCTTTTCGACACCCAACGATTTTTGCACTGATTCCAAGTTGAAGTAGTCGTTAAGGTAGTCGATCTGGTCGTAGCACAAGGAGTTGTTGCCACACTTGACTCGCGAGTCGTATGGGTTCAAGTCGCCCTTGTCTGGCTGCTTTGGACTGAACAATGCAGCGACAAAACAGGTCAAGACGTTAGGGTTGTTGTAGCATAACTCACCGTATGGAACAAACTTTTCGTAGGCAGCAGGGTACTC